>LJPJ01001215.1:0-155771 GCA_001430935.1 Amauroascus verrucosus
GGTAGGTGATAGCTTACGTTACCGGTTACTTGCTTAGTCAGCTATCACGCCGTCTTCTTTTGGTCCTCGAAGTTCGATGATGAAGCGAAGCAGCTGTCAACTTGAAGCCCCCGTCAACAAATCCGCTCTCAAGATCTTTGGATGCAAGCGGCCCCTGAAGCGATATGGCAGAGAGACGGAAGTTGCGAGCGAGCGTTGCTTCGAGAACGCGAAAATCAGACGCGGCCATCCCGCAACGCCAGGTCCCAGCGAAGAGAAAGGCCTCAACGACACCTGCACGGACTCCAAAGCCCTCTACGCCAGCTGAGGAAGAACTTCTTCCGACCAAAATCAGGGACGGAAGCCCACTGCCCTCTCTTGGTAAACCGCAGCCGGGAAACCTGTCATTACGAGATTACCAATCCTATAACGAAAGGTAAACTATGCCTTCCAGGGTGGATGGAGAGTGTCTTCTAACCATATTATCATTTAAAGTGGCGTCGTCGCAGCTGCTCTCCATCAATCACACGCAAAATGGCTTTACGAATGCATTTTCGAAAAGTACTGGACCAAGCCCTCCAGGAAGAAAGGCCAGCCGCAGCCCGCAACTCCTAACCCTCCGAAAGAATCGATGACCAAGCTGGGACCATGCACAATTGTGATTGAACCTCACCACTTCGACGTCATGCTTTATACCGTTCGTATTCCGCAACCCCAGCAGCAAGCACCCTACCATCCGCCACCTTCTCAGAAACCTTTGATCCATGTTCAATACACCGCGCCGAACAGTCCAAGCACCTTCCACCAATATCAGCCTCGTCCGCCAGCGACTCAGCCTAGACAGCCGCCTCCTGTACTATTAAAATCTACCATTCCGCCTCCACATACAGCCCAATCACCGCAACCCGCGCCGAGTTCCCAACCTGCGACCCCCGTCCATTCCACCCAACCTTCCCAGCCCACTGGCGTTCAGTCATACCAACATATTCCGGGATCACCTTCTCGCTCTCCTCCAGTACCGCCCTCACGACGCGCTGCTTCACAAAGCGAATCGAAGCCGAGCCCTGTGCCCCAGAAACCTCCAGATCCGTCCCCGCCGCCTCCTAAAGGCAGCGCAGATCCAGTCATACAAATGTTGGCCGCAAGAGCTGCTGCAAATCCCGAACTAAAGGCTCTCATGCGCGTGGTGGCGTCCAGCGAAGCGACTCAAGAGCAACTGCGTACCTTCCAGGCGCATATTGATGAGCTTAACGCCATTATTGCGAGTAGGAATCAGCAAGAAGCTCGCCGATATCCTTCACAACCCAACTCACCTTATCCTTCGCAGTCGGCTCCCATGCCTGCCGCTGCCCCTGGAACACCTCGTCAGCCTTCAGGCCCTCCATCTACAACCAAACCTAATCAAAAACCGCTTACCTTTCAACCGCAGCCCCCTGCCCCTCCACCAAATCAGTACTCGACTCCTTCTCAACCTCCACAACCTCGCCCTTCCATGTCCACTCCTCCAATTCGATCGAAATTTCCACAGTATCCTCCATACACCCACCAGCAAAGGCCACCACCACACCTTCAGCCGACAAGGCAGGATATAAAAGCGGTGGTCTTTGAGTTCATGGCGCCTCCAGGTTCGGGGCTCGCTACTTCTGGAGATAGATATCTACTTCCTGAGAATATGATCATTGATTATATTCCACCAGGTATACAAGTGATAGCTTCGTTTCTTGTGGTCAAGAAAGTTGGTCCCTCGGGCAGGCCTCTGGACACGGCCTCTTCTACGGCTAGTAAATCGAAATCAAAAAAGACCAAAATTGCTCCAACATCCGACTCTGCTTCCCAAGCCGCATCGCCTCCTGGTGACACAGCCCAAACCTTGGCATCGCAACAAATGTCACAGCCAGCCCAAGTAACTGAGCAGCCTTCCACAAGCTCGCCAAATACCAAAGATGACTCCGCTGACAAGAAGGCACAACATAAAGAATACTACCAACCAATTACCATGCGTCTATGCTCGAGTAATCCGCGTATTCTCGAACCTCTTGCGCGTGTTGTTAAGCCTATACTTGAAGTTCAAAAATACATGAATGACGTGATGGACCGAGTTGAACGGGCCCCCATCCGCTACCTCGCAATGAAGCTGCCGCGCGAGAAGCCTGGCAAGACTGGGACAGAAGACGGTGATGTTGTCCGCATAAATGGATCCATTTCATCGTCCAGACCTGGGAATATAGGCCATAGTAGTAGGAGTAAAGGCAGGGGTGAAAATGGGGTAACTGCCAAGGAAGAGACGGAGAATATAGATACTGAGGCTAGTCCTACCTTGGTAGAGGATGAGGAAGAGCTCAAGGACTTTTATGATTCCCCCTCTGGACTTGTTCCGTTGAGATAGTGAACAGCAGATTTACGGCTCTGACTTCATAATGCGAAAAGGATTGATGCTTAGAAGGATAAAGAATAACTCCTCTTCCAAGTTGAACAGTGATCTGGATTCTTGTGCAAATTAAAAAATTTTAAGACAAATAATAAGGATGAATACCCCAAACGATACAATACTGTTCCGTTTCAAACCATTCAATCGTTTCGAAAGCGACAGCACCAAGAATGAACCCCTAGAAGTTCGAGCGACAGCCAACAAAGCCACAATTTAAAGGGTACCACTTTGAATTCGTAATTCATCAAAAGAAATTTTCATTAATGTTTTCGTGGATGATATTGTGCATCACCAAGAATTCCAGCCATTTCCAATAAAGCCCTTCCAGTCTGGGTCTCACTATCACCCCCGCCAACATTCAAGTGAATTGTCCTCCTTCGCTCAGCTTCGCGGGCTTCAAAATTCCACATCGCTCTCTGCACTGCAACAGCGTCCTTTGGCGAGTCGGCATCGGAATCGGCAGACAATTCGGGTTGAGATTGTACCACTCCCCATACTTCAATAGCATGTACGGATATAGATGTCGTACTAGACAGCGCTGAGACCGAAAGTGATAAAGATGACGAGGGTGAGAAACCTGGAGGCAAAAATACCCCGTCCCCGTGTAAACCGTCGGAGACAACAAATTTGGCGTTTTCAAGGGCATGGTCGATGATCAAACTGCCTCCACCGGCGGGCCGTGGTTGAAGTTCGCTGTTCAATGACGTGCGCGAAGAGGGAGGGATCATGCAGCCTAGAGCTATGCCGGATTTTGTAGAGAATGAGGCGACTGGCATATTAGACTTGAGAGATTTGAAAAATGGTGCGGCTTGGAGGACAGTGTGCGTCGGGAGAAGCTGGAAAAGGCAAGGGAATTTAGATGAGTCTAGAGAGTCAGATACCCGGTTTGAAGAGGAGGTGGTTGATTGCTTCCAGGCTTCTGGTAAATATGCTCCTAACACGACGGTGTCTTCCTGTGGCGAAGAGGAGTCGGTTACTCCCTTCAACAAAAGAATGCTCGGAGCTTGCCAGGTAAGAACATGGTGCGAGAATGCTGTAAGTGATTCGCCGTGCACGACCGAAGAAAAAATCGGGTGTAGGCGGGTGCCATTGCGAAAAAGATTAGAGATTGGATATGAAGTAGATAGAAAGCATGAAAGGTGAGATAACAATGCATTGTTTAGGATACTCGATTCAAAATTGCCCGGGATCAAGACACTCTCTGAGTGAGGAGAGGGAGGCTGGGATGTGAAGCTTGACTTCCCATGGCCTTGGTCCTCTGACACTGACTCTTTTCTCCGTGACAAATCCAGATTCCTACTGAAAAGAAAATGTTCAAAAAGTGATGTTAGGGGATCGAATAGGAATGGAAGAGATGTCATCAAAATCCTAGAGAAAGTTTTGTAAGTAATGCCATTAGCGTTGGCTTCTTCGCCAAAAGCCGCAATAATGCTGTCTATCTGCATTTGGATGGCATTGATTGATTCCGCATCTTGTTTTGCAATTATTTTTGACGTAGTCCCCATAGGATGTAGGGGTGCGATAACAAGGAGCAGCGCCAAAAGTCTTCGAAACGTATCAGCTGATATCCGAGCGTGGTAGACGCTCCGGTCAGCCCGTTGATCATGTTTGAACACCTCAATTGCATCTAAAGTCTCCAAGGCAGCGAGAGCTAAGTCGTCTTCATCGTCTTCGTCGTCTTCATCGTCTTCGTCGTCTTCATCGTCTTCGTCGTCTTCATCGTCTTCGTCGTCTTCATCGTCTTCGTCGTCTTCATCGTCTTCGTCGTCTTCATCGTCTTCGTCGTCTTCATCGTCTTCGTCGTCTTCATCGTCTTCGTCGTCTTCATCGTCTTCGTCGTCTTCATCGTCTTCGTCGTCTTCATCGTCTTCGTCGTCTTCATCGTCTTCGTCGTCTTCATCGTCTTCGTCGTCTTCATCGTCTTCGTCGTCTTCATCGTCTTCGTCGTCTTCATCGTCTTCGTCGTCTTCATCGTCTTCGTCGTCTTCATCGTCTTCGTCGTCTTCATCGTCTTCGTCGTCTTCATCGTCTTCGTCGTCTTCATCGTCTTCGTCGTCTTCATCGTCTTCGTCGTCTTCATCGTCTTCGTCGTCTTCATCGTCTTCGTCGTCTTCATCGTCTTCGTCGTCTTCATCGTCTTCGTCGTCTTCATCGTCTTCGTCGTCTTCATCGTCTTCGTCGTCTTCATCGTCTTCGTCGTCTTCATCGTCTTCGTCGTCTTCATCGTCTTCGTCGTCTTCATCGTCTTCGTCGTCTTCATCGTCTTCGTCGTCTTCATCGTCTTCGTCGTCTTCATCGTCTTCGTCGTCTTCATCGTCTTCGTCGTCTTCATCGTCTTCGTCGTCTTCATCGTCTTCGTCGTCTTCATCGTCTTCGTCGTCTTCATCGTCTTCGTCGTCTTCATCGTCTTCGTCGTCTTCATCGTCTTCGTCGTCTTCATCGTCTTCGTCGTCTTCATCGTCTTCGTCGTCTTCATCGTCTTCGTCGTCTTCATCGTCTTCGTCGTCTTCATCGTCTTCGTCGTCTTCATCGTCTTCGTCGTCTTCATCATTAGCAGGTTCATCGATAGCGAACCCCGCCACATGAGAAGAGGTGCCATTTGTGAAGTCGCTTTCCTCAACGTTTTGTTTGGCATCCTTGTGATTGTGTAAATGTTTCTCCTGCTTTTCCGTCGGAGCGCGACCGACGTCAGCCAAACTACCAAATAGCAATTTTATTCGATCCTTTCTGCCCCTTTTTAGCACTCGGCCATATCTCTCCGTTAGTAACACAACAACCTTCACAATGGCCTCATAGGTAAGGACACTGGGCGCGAGAGTGTTCTGGAACGGGAACGCGCCCAGATAAGACACCATGCGAAATAAGACGGGTCCAGCGTCAAGGGTAGCATCGGTTTGGGGGCTGGCCTTTTCCCCGGCGCCATCTGGGATCCCTAGGAACCTGGATAATATTTCCTCATTCCAGTAGCGAAACTCATTTTCGTCTAAGGCTTGGGAGTTGAAATTGTCCTTGAGATGTGAAAGCTCGAGGGGTGTAAAGCATTTCGAAGCAAATCGATGAGCCAGGAGATGGCTCAGCTCCTCTAGAGTTGAACAAAATAAATTTCTTCATGGTTAATGGCATTCTATGTCTGCAACATGGTGAAGAACACTAGCAAGCACATGTGTATGGTAGATACGAAATGCACAACGGGCAACTGAATTGTATTGAAAGTGCTTACCAGGAGACGATCTACTCTCTGGCCTTGTTGTTGAATGACCAGCACCCATTTTGAAAGGGTCACTAAAGGCACAGCTGCGTCCTTTGATTGCACTGTATAGTACATGCGTATACAGATGCACAGGTAATCGTATGGCGGCTCATCAGACAGGGCCGATTCATAGCAGTGCCAACAATTGTGGAAGAAATAACGGCGTTCAAATACGGTGAAGGGAGAGAGGAAGGATGAGGCTTGTTGGAGTACCAATTGGCACGGTAGTCCTACTAATCAATACCATGGATGGTCTAGATCCTGTGGCCGTTGCGCCACCCTACAGTTGGTTGCAGTTGATGTTGTCTTGGGCGTCGAAGGTGAGACGCTCCCCGTGACATCATCTTGCCTAACTTGACTTATGTAACCAATGCGTGGACAGCTGACCATGTGGTTTATGGAAGTGAATAAGCGAACTTCGCCATGATATATGGTCACTGAAAAATATGATTCCGGCCTACGGACAAGCATATGAAGACATTGCCATTGACGCCCAAAGTAAATGTAATAATAATACCTATACAGTAGCTGCATGGAGAATAATGCGAAAGGATGCCATCATGACAACAAGGACTATTGGTACTTAGGGGAGTTCAAAAGCAAGCACGCTCAGAGGCTACATTTCCAAGCTCGAATGCAAATTATGTCCAACCGATTGCGTTCGGACAAAGGAGTAGTTAGACGAGAACGATGCCAACACCGCCTCTCTTCTTTTCATCAGGGAGATTCTTTTCGTTCACGCCACCAGCAACAGGGGCTGTTCGATAGTTGAATAGGTAGTAGTGGAGCTGGCCGTCTCCTGGCCCGAATTTGAGCTGTTCAAGGAAGAGCGGGTTGTCATGCAACGTAAGAGCGTTGAACACATCAAAATGTTCCTGATGGAAACAGAATCTCAGTGAATATCTTTACAAAAAGAAATCAAGGAGGTCGGGATATCCTTACCTTCTTTGCAAGGATCAAGGCATCATTTACAAGCAAGGTCAATCTTTCCCGTAAACCTTTCTCCTTTGGTGCGAAAGCAGTTTCTGAGGCGTAATAATACATGTATGCCGCCCTAATGGTACTGTGTTTCTCGCTATGGATAACAGTTGATTCAAGGGAATAGAACGAAACGAAATCGGTGATTTTATGCGTTTCATCTTCTTCAACCACATACGCAAAGACAATTTGTTCCGACCCAGGCTTTTCTTTATGGACAAACATGTGCTCGATTTCTCTTCGCGTGAATGTCTGAGCAAGGTCGAACCGCTTCATATACCGGTTGAGCAGATCATGAACAGCGTCGACATCTTTACTCTGCATTGGCCGCAACCCAGGCGTCACTGTCTTGCTTGGTAGGTGGTTTCTTGTAATTTGCCTAGCTTTTGTTGACCCCGCAGGGAGAGCAGAGAACCCAACTTCATACAACTTCAGCCAATCGAGGGCGCGGTGATAATACCGACATGAGCCCACAGGCGTTGGTAGAATAATCCCCGCGGTATAGACAGCTTGGAAGATTCCATCGACGTTACACCGGCGGGTGATTTCTTTGATGAGAACGGGTGTTAATCGCTTCGAGCGTAGTTTCTTGTGTATGCAAAGGAAATTAATCTCCGAGACCTTCAGCAATTGCCCGCGAACAGAAACCTCAGCAGGCACGCCGCAAATTGTGGCGACTAGCTTGCGCGATTTAGAAGCCCTAACACCAACATGCCACTCTTTCTTCCAACCGGGTGATTTGAGAGCCCTTTAGAATGTGTCAACAACACCATATCAATTCCTTTAACAGAAGCCAGCAAGAGATTTCTCACTCACCAGTTCAGAAATTCGGGAGAGTAATTGAAGCGGAACATCGCGCTCCCGTCTTCCACGTAATGGTCCGAGAGAAGCTCATAAAATTCCTTTAGCTCCAACTCATCGTTCAAATCCAATGTAACCCACTCGAACCCTTCGATCAATGGATCGGGAGTCTTGGGCACATCGTCCACACTGATCTGTTTAATCGGCCCATCCTCAACAACACCTTTCTCATCGAAACGAATAACAGGCTGCGTCTGCCAGAACTTATATGAAGCCATGTCTTTTTGGTTCTTTTGATTTAATGAGAGACCGGTAAGCAGCTCTGATATATCCATCTTTCGTAGCATTTCTGCAGCTTTCCCCTTATCAAGCCCCGCTAACTCTCCCCGCAGGGCTGGATTCATTTCTAATAAGGTCTCAGCCATATCATCCGTAAGCTTAGCTCCGGTGGGGGCTTTGGGAGCGTCTTCGCCCTTGGCCTTTCGCTTTCCTTTTTTTTTCTCGCTGGCATCGCGCGGTGGGGGAGGGGATTGAGACTCGTCGCGAGGCACGTCGCTAGTTCCTGTAGCGCCGTCCATTGTCTTTGAATTCGTTCTAGGTGGTTCGCTCTAATGGTCGAATAAAGGGAATAAAACTGGATGTTTTCGTCGCTTTAGGAGAGGTGTTGTGCGCAAATGAGGAATAGATTCGTAGGTTCTTCGCCTCAGGGTTAGTGGGAAATTAAAGGCAAAGAGTATTTTCTTGAATTCACCGGAGGCTTCAATGAGCCAGGGGGCATCGTAGGCGAGAAGTATCAGTTGCAATGTGTATCTGAGCAGCTGATGGTGGGTTTTAGCTTTCTGCAACGTTTGCTTCCCACCGCCGCCATCGTCACTACGACCCTGCCCCGCAATTTACTCCAGGTTGTGTTCCTAGTCAACAACTCGAGTATTGCCATTAGCTACAAAGAAACAAAGGAAAATATCAATCGTTTTGTATCAAATCTAGCTTTTTCAAGAAACGGACACTTGTCGTTTTGACACTACAGGTGGGCTCCTGCCACCGTGGAAGGCCAGGCTGGTTTTTAGAAGGGAACAATATGCTTGTTGATCAGCCGATGACCCTTAACTTCATAACTCGGACATGCTATGGTTGCAGTAGATGGCAGCTAGGGTTATTTTTGCTGGTTGAGTGTTGTCTCTTCTCTCTAGGTTCCACAGGCACGATTGGCCTTCACCAAGACAGCCGTCCCTTTTATATCCTGCAACTTGCAGCTGACAATATATATACAATGCATTATGTTCTTGCTCGTGCTCCTTCCCCTACAATTGACGAAGCCTCCGGTGTTGAAGAAGCATGGCGTGGTGACGTCCCCGAATACTTCCAAGCAGTGGACTATGGTAATCAGATACTATAGCAGCGTAAAACCACCATGAAAGCTCGGACACCATAGCATACTGCGGCACATGTTCCAAACATGTCAGTTAAATCGAAGAACCACCATAAGTATGGCGTCTTCTCAATGCAAAGGTATGCGTAAAGCGGATAAAGGCGTTGAACCCTCACCCTCATGTGGTCATCGGAAAAGGAGGGAAAGTATTAGACCCAAGGAGACGCAGTCGCCCACCTTGACTCAAATGATTTTGAGCAATGTTGAAATATTTCATGTCTCCCGTTCGTAGCACTATTGCACAGGTTTGGACTCCAATACCTCCAATAGGCCACCGACGAGATGTAAACTCCCCGTCACGAGAGTCGGAACCGTAGCTTCACCGTCTTGGCTTGTGATTCCTTCGCTAGAGAGACGTCGGACATATTCAACCGCCTCTTCAATAGTGCTTTTCACTTCCACGTGTGTATTCGGTGACAACTCCTGCCACGTTTTTGCTATTGTGTTTTGCACGCTTAAGTTTTGGACTTCCGTGGAATCCGCATTAATGCTCACGAGATCTGGTCCGTATCCACGGTCTTTGAAAGTGACATTTGTGCAAAACACGGCATGGGTAAACGAGCAATTGCCTGCAGACAATGTGGCGTGGAGGGCGCGTGCGAGAGCAGCACTGTCACGGGTTTGTTGGTTGAATATCAACACTTGGGCTTTTGCTTGTCCCACCCCCATAGAATCTTTTGTGTATGGTTGCGAAGAAAACCATTTCCCTGTACCTTCTATGCTCTCTAGTGTATGGCCTCCGTCGATATGCCAGGTAATATTCCTTTCTTTTTTGATCTCACACCTGCCGCCCAAGCGGGTGTTTTCAAGTCCCCTGAGAATCGGCCTCGTCAGGGGCTCCTTGTCGTCATATGATGGTACACTCTTAATGCCTCTTGATCTTAAAAATGACGTTGCGACAGCGACCGCCAGCTCCGCATTCTTATACTGAAATTCGCCTGATAAACCCAATCGAACGTTTCCAGGGGTTAACTCCGGATGCCCAGCTGCAACTTGTACTTCGACGCCCTTTGCTTTCCCTCTTCGCTTCAAAACGTCTAAAGCCAACTCTAGTTGAAGCGATGTATAGGCAATTGATTCAGATTTGATAATTCCGCCCTTGTGCCAGGCAATCTGTTCAATAGAACTACCTAGGAGTTCAACATGGTCGATTCCCAAACCCGTGATACCGACAACGATTGGTTTTTCCAAAATATTCGTACTGTCATATTCACCTCCAATCCCACACTCTATAATCGCAGCATCTACTCCTTCTCTTAAATACGCGTGCCATGCCATAAGTGTCAGATATCGGAAGTAAATAGGTTTGCTACCCGGGCTGGCGGGATCTATGCCAGCTCTTCGCGCACTTTCTTCCAGGCGGTCCCATATCTCGAAGAAATACTTGGCAAAATCCTCCTCAGATAGAGGAGTATTGTTTATCTGTATTCGCTCGCGGACAAATCGAAGGTGGGGAGAAGTGTAAAGGCCGACTTTGCTAATCTTGGGTTTCGATGACGAGGCGGAGCTTTGCGCGGTTTCTTGATGGGCGTACTGAGATAGAATCGAAGAAATGAACGCGCATGTAGAACCTTTGCCCTTTGTTCCCGCGATATGAATCAGATTCAATTTGTTGAAATCCGATGGCTGAAAAAGATATGCAGGATTGATGTCAGCATGCATAGTAAGTTCAATAGCCCCCAGGAACAAAGAAAAGGAGAATCGCAGCGCACCTTATATCCAACTTTTTCGCACCACTCTAACATTTCAGACATAGCTTGCCGATTCATACGTCCTCCTGATTTGTGAATTTCCTGGACAATCGAAAAGTTCGATTGGAGGGAATTGAGCGCGGTTATAGCATCCTACATCCGAAATAGCTGTCAGTCGAGACCAATCAACCGAGAGGATGCGAAGTCAGCTTCAAGGGGCTATAGCAAACATTATACGTGCGCGCCATCTTGGAGAAGCCTCGAGCTGAGGAAAAAGATAAATGGTGGTATCTAGGCTTCCAGCGGCGATACATTGCGACTGGGTGAAAGGAAAAATGTCGTTTTAACTCTACAAAAAATCTTATGGACCCATTCTATCGACCTGAAAAGTAAAATCCGGTGCATAACAGTAATCAGGCACTTGCGAAATTCCGAGAACATTGCTGGAGCTACAGAACAGATATTCGGGTAAATTTTTTTTTTTGCGTGATGTTTCGGCAATCGGACTAAGTTATTCGTATCCCGGATTCGCATTGGTTAGGTGTTAAATGTGTGAACATGAGGGTACAAGGACATGGAGACATCTCTAAGATATTGACGGCGCCAGGAGCATAGTGCTGATAGATTCCCGTAAAGAAAGTACCACGGTTTGGTGAAGTTAATATTATGATTATCTACTACGAAAAAGATAAAAGCGAAAGTAAGTAGAGCACATATGTGCTGGGAAGCGGCTAATTCACAACACATCGTCACGGTGGAAGAAGATAGGCAGGGAATTAAGAGTATAAGTTTCGGAAAAGGCTTGTACGATAGGGAGAAAAGTTGTGCTGATATTATTCTATCCTCTTTTTCCCTTCCTCCATGAAACCGAGTCGGACGTTGCTAAAACCGCGCTGATGGCGAGTTGCAGGGACGAAACGTCCAATGACTTTATCTGAATGAGCTCTTTGCAATGCATCTAGGTAACCCTCGGTTGCTGCCGCAGGAGTATTGAGCTTAGGCCAATTTACCTGTAGGGTTATCCTTCGTTAGTCTGTCTGTCATGGTCAAAGTCGCCATGGCAACACTTACATAAAGCATGCCATGAGAGTAAACGAAACGTAAACACCAGGCGCCTACTATCATCCAGAAAACCAGGAACAATCTTATTGGCCAAGCAGCCGAATCGGGAAGCCTGCGGCTGAAAGTTGCGACAAGGATCATGAAGACACTTGCCGCGAGAATATACGGAATCGCCTGGATTATAATCGGCCTCCGGTCCACAAATACAAGCTTGTTGCTTGACGAGGATGATGGGAGATAGGTACCGAGGAAGAGATCAAAGGCATCTTGTCGAGGGCCATCGTAGAAATTATTACGGATATACCTAGTCAAAGAGTTGTTGCCATCTAGAAGGATGCCAGCCTTTGTCCGCTCCCCGGTACGCGTGAAATCAGTCTTTAAAGCACCGGTTCCTGAATAAGACTTTGAGACGACATCTGCGTTATCTGCCCAAATGTTGCGGAACATGAACTCAAATTCAGGATCATCACTTGCAGATTCTCCTGGCTGTAGAACACCAGCATCGACCAACTGACGTGTCGCAGTCCAGCGACCTAGCATACTTTGCACGACATTAGTGCGGTCTAAGCAATCCATACAGTTTGTTCGCACCACACTAGACTGTAAAAGTCTGATATCGAGCGGGCCGGATGGATCACTCAACGACTCGGCACCACTGAAATATTGCCCTCGTGTTAATCCATCCGTAAGACGGTTCAATAAAAGTTCCGCTCGATGCCATTTAAGGCCTTTGGTTTCGTTGTGAAAATCGAAATAAACGTAATGCAACTTATCCATCTCTTGCCTTCTAATTGACGGATCGACTGTGTGGAACTTTTCTGTCGAGAGCGGATCCGCCTCAGTGACTTCAGAGCTAGAGGTGACCAAGGTGCGAACAAGCTGCTCGTATGCTTTTTTGACTTTCTCCTCTCTACCTTTATGATTTACCAAGTTCACGAGATAATTCTCCCCATAAAGTCGAATTTGTTCCGAAAAATGCTGGTGTGCGGCAGAAACTGCAGTATCAACGCTGCGAACCTGGAGCCGTGGAACGTAGAAAAGGTTGTTGATTTCAGACCAGTACACTGGTACGCTGCCTCTTGTTTGAACAAATGAAAAGACGTGCAAGTCTTTGCCGCTCGCACTTCCAAGCTTGCCATTGTGCATCCCCAAGCCCCCAGCAAAACCCGGGAGTCCTCCGGTCGTATCATTAAGAACTATAATTTGCTCTGTTTCATTATAATTCGAGACATGGCCTTGTTCATCTATTCCGCGGGAGAAGTACCTAGTGCCACCTCGGTATCTGGAGCGTCGGCTGACCAAGGCGAAGGTAAATGGGGTTGACTTGACCCTCGTTGGCGTTATGCGTAGCATCCCATACATAACAGGCAGTATATAGGGATCCACATCAGACAGCTGACCATATCGGATACCGGTTCCATCAGAAAGCCCTGATCTGAAGTCTATTAAGTCTGTCTGGATGAAGCGATTCCAGAAAAATCGGTCGTCGGCTCGCTTCCATAACGGAGCCGATGGATCGCTCTGGGACTGGCGCTGGAAACTGTTGGTTATATCCAAGGAATAGGAGAAATATATAGGGCTGTTTTGAAGTAATTGCTTGAGCAAGGATAGATATGTTTCTTCGTCAGGGTCGTGAAGCAGTCGTTCTCGAAGGGGGAGGAACTCGGTAGAGACCACGTTATAAATCATGTGGCCTCTCAATCTTCCCATCGGCCGTGCCTTAGTTATGATAATGATATATTTATCTACAACAGTCAGCTGGTAGGAATAATACAATAAGAAGTTATGACCGACCAAATTTCAATTTGATAATTCCCAGAATTCCAGCTATGCTTGACACCCGCTTCGCACCTTGCACGGACACATTGTCTAAACGCAGGTCCCCTGACGGTCTTTCGACAACGAGAGTAGGGGCGGATGTTGAGGATGCTGACCGGAACGCATAATGAAGAGGAGAGACCAGGAGGTTAATATCGCGGTAAGGAAGAGCGGGCGCCATTGCGACTGAGCTTTGGCCTCTAATTCAAAGGAAGCAGTCTGGAATTGGGGGAGAAAAGGTTGTAAAGACTTAGTTCATAGCTAAAAAGAAAAATCGAGCAATATCTTCAATGTATCATCGTGCGATAGACGTTGTTTTCACAAAGCTATAGGAAGGCTGGAAATGCAAAGTTGGATGCATCGCTTTGCTGGGTCTTTCTAACATGTGGCTTATCAGAAAGGGGAACTGATAACTGTGGCCTTATAGCAACGACCATGGGTGCTAAAGCCACAGCCCCTTTGGTCGGCCTGGGCTATGCTGACGGCAAATGTCTGCGTGGCTCTAGAAGAAAGTGAGTATTCATAGCTGGATCCCTGTCCATTGTGGTTGGTTCCATGGTGGCTGAAGCGGAAGCTGCACTTTTGGTTCGTCATCTTCAGAACTTGCAACTGAATGAATGACAACACCATCCCCAGAATAGTCAACATCGACAAGCCTCCACACATATCCCAGTGAACCCAGCACCTTTCCACCAGCTGTACCAGGGAGCCCTTTTTTATACATTTCCGGTGCACACTTTTAAATCCCTTTTGCATATTGAATATTGTCGTCCAGGATGACCGCAAGAGCACCTGTTGGAGGCCGGCCCGGCGCCAGATTTGCTCAGTTTAAACTTGTTCTTCTCGGTATGTTACCTTCTATAATTTGAGACTTTATGAACTAATAGTGATATGTTCATTTAGGGGAGTCTGCTGTTGGAAAGGTGGGGTTGATGTCGTTTCCTTCGCATGAGCTACGTTCATACTAACTGCTGCCTTCCAGAGTTCTTTAGTCTTGCGCTTTGTAAAGGTGAGTGACCCACAGCCGTGTGCTAAATGTTACGAGTTATAACACTTAAGGATCGGGCGTTTTGATTTGTATACTAAAGTCCTTTTGTCCAGGATCAATTTGATGACTACCGGGAATCGACAATCGGCGCGGCTTTCTTGACCCAAACCATTTCCCTCGACGAGAACACAACCGTTAAGTTCGAAATATGGGATACTGCTGGCCAGGAAAGATACAAGTCGTTGGCTCCTATGTATTATCGAAATGCAAACTGCGCAGTTGTAGTCTACGACATCACCCAAGCGGTACTTATCCACCTTAAAAGTCTCCCGGCTGAGTACCTATCTCAAGTTGCTAACGAAGCATCCGTTTGGCTTAGTCTTCCCTTGATAAAGCGAAATCGTGGGTGAAGGAACTCCAACGGCAGGCGAACGAAAACATCATCATTGCTTTGGCTGGAAACAAACTTGATCTTGTGACGGATAGTCCTGATAAGCGGGCCGTTCAAACTGCTGATGCTGAGGCCTATGCACGTGAAGCTGGCTTGCTCTTTTTTGAGACGTCAGCAAAGACATCGACAAATGTCAGGGAGCTATTTACTGCTATCGCAAAGAAACTACCCCTAGATCAAGCCGGTTCGCGAAACCTCCGGTCAAATCCTCGCCCTGGAGTAGATTTACGACCGGAGTCTGCCAATACTCAAGCCGGAGGATGCAACTGCTAAGTCCGTGGCGATCACAACGCAGCATATCATCCTCACATCTCCGCATTAAGCCCGCGGAAAGTATCGCTATTCTTTAACTACCCTACTAGACATGGCAACTAGGACTTTTTCTGGCAAGCTTCCTGGGAGATGCAGGAGTCATCTCGAAGCGGAAAGCGACTGTTCGTGAAGTTGACGCTGCTTCAGTCCACTGGCCCAGCTTTCGATGCCCTGTGCTTCATTATTGCATTCTTTTTCGCTTCCACCAGCCCCTAATACCATTCTAGTCTGTTTGGCGCTCGAGAACGTTTAGCATTATGTACATTCTCATTAGACCCCTGTCTAAACGGCGCCTCGCTCTATGTCTGTGATTTATTTCCTATTCCTGCTTCGGTGTTATTTTGGGGGACTTAACTGGTCTGATGTTATTCATTCTATTTCCCTATGAATGTGATTGCCTATTCCTTCGCACTTTTCCGGATGTTATTGCCGTCAGATTTGGGCGTAGGTTTTGTAGTTTGTTGTGTTTTTGCTAGCATCTTTTAATAGAACGAATATTTGCTGAGGTGGAAGCAGCTTCCAAAAGAAATGGTGTGTAATGATATCTCCAGTATCTTGTTAAGGTGTTAAGAAGTGAGATTTCTGTACCTCGAGTCCTGCGTCATCCAGAATTAGGAAAAAAATAATTCTACCACGTTAAATCCAAATATATATATATATTGTAGCTAGGTATAAGAGAGGCTTGTATAGTTCATTATGACTTTGCCTGATGCCGACTATCGTGGTTTTGTTGCTGTCGTTCCTTGTGGGAAGTGAAAGTTGGATTTAGGAACGCTAAATTTTCGACGAGACGAGAAAACGTCCGCTCCAATCTAAGTCTCACTCAAATCCTCACAACCTCGACTCTCTTGCAAATACCCAATCAACAAGCCTCTTGTGGGCAATTGCGGCGCCATGCTACGCTCTTCAATCGCGCCGAGCCGCCAGCTATTTTCTCCCCTCAGCCGTCAATGGCTGCAATCGTCTCGGGTAAGATGGGGACTTATTATTGTTGCGTGCACCATTTTCTGACCTCAATCTCAGAGATGTTACTCTAGGACGAGACAATTTCCTTCCGCTCCCAAAGCTATTTCTATCCTCCACAGCGTGATACTACCAGCCCCAGGAAGCAGTGCATTTACGACAAGCGCCACACTTGGAAACAATCCCAACGTACGATCACCACCGTCTCCGTCATCAGAATCAACAATCCCACCTGAAAGCGTACCCAAACCACCACAGTCCCACCCTGTTCAAACCTCACCTGGTTCCTCGGTAGATGGTCCTGTTAAGCCTACTCCGGAGACCAACTCTCCTCCGCCTCCTCCGCCGCCGCCTCCCGCACCTAAGAAGAGCGGAAGGTTGCGACGGATTTTGATTTATCTCATTCTTACTACTGGATTTGCCTATGCAGGGGGAATCTGGCTTTCCCTCAAATCGGACAATTTCCACGATTTCTTCACTGAATACGTTCCATATGGTGAAGAGGTTGTCCTGTACGTGGAAGAGCAGGACTTCCGCCGCCGCTTCCCAATTGCTGCTAGCAAAATTACCCGCCGTCCCGATGAAGGACAAAACGTGACTATCCCAGGCAAGAGCGGACTCTCCTGGAAGGTCTCTGATGAATTGAAGGAAGCCAAGGAGGGGGAGGAGGGAAGCGATGTATCTCGTAAAGGCAAACACATGAGTGCTATGGAAGCTAATAAGGCCAACGACGCGTCCAAGTCTGCTACCGTTGAGCAGGTTAAAGATAAGGAGACCAAACCTGCCGTTAGCAACGAAAGCATACCCGCTCAGGCGAATGCTGTCGAAACTAGGAAAGAAGAACCTAGGATTCCAGTCATATCTACCAGCTCTTCAGTTGAACCGCTTTCCATCCCCGTTGCGGATGAACCTACTGTTCAGGAACTTATGCGAATCGTTAACGACCTGATCGCCGTGGTAAATACTGATGAATCTTCTTCCCGGTTTACTTCTACGTTTTTAAAGGCAAAAGCCGAATTCCAACAGCTTGGAGAACGCATCATTGCAATCAAGCAGGAGTCCCACAAGGCTGCACAAGAGGAAATCGAAAATGCTCGTGCAGATATGGAAAGATCAGCTAACGAACTTATTCGGCGCATTGACGAAGTGCGTGCGGAAGATGCGGCCCAATTCCGTGAAGAATACGAAGCCGAGCGCGAGAGACTGGCACGTGCTTACCAAGAAAAGATCAAGACTGAGCTTCAGAGGGTTCAAGAGGTTGCTGAGCAACGCCTCCGAAACGAGCTTGTCGAGCAGGCAATAGAATTAAACCGCAAGTTCCTCAGTGATGTGAGATCACTTGTAGAGAAGGAGCGGGAAGGGCGCCTCAGCAAACTCTCCGAGTTAACGACGAATGTGGGCGAACTAGAAAAACTGACTGCGGAATGGAACGGCGTTGTCGATAATAACTTGAAAACCCAACAACTTCAAGTCGCAGTTGACGCCGTTCGCAGTGCACTTGAAAACTCGGATATTCCCAAACCCTTTATCGATGAGCTTGTTGCCGTGAAGCAACTTGGGTCCGATGATGTTGTTGTCGATGCAGCTATCTCATCAATTAGCCCTGTTGCCTATCAACGAGGCATTCCAACTTCCGCGCAAATTGTAGAAAGATTCCGGCGGTTGGCTAATGAAGTTCGCAAGGCAAGCCTTCTGCCAGAGAATGCCGGTATCGCTAGCCATGCAGCCAGCTTAATGATGAGCAAAGTTATGTTTAAGAAACAGAGCTCAGACGATGGAGATGATGTAGAAAGCGTCCTAATTCGAACTGAGACCCTTCTTGAAGAGGGTAGATTGGATGAGGCGGCCCGTGAAATGAACTCACTGCAAGGATGGTCTAAGATTTTGAGTAAGGATTGGTTGGCAGATGTTCGAAGGGTTCTGGAAGTTAAGCAAGCTCTCGAGGTAAGACGACGCTCCATTTCTTTTGTTTTAGGCTTTGGTAGGCAGAGGTAAACGCTAACCATTGATCCAAATCAATAGATTATTGAAACCGAGGCACGTCTTCGATGCCTTCAGGTGGAATAGGTCTTTAGCGCCACATTTCCTGAAATCTATATTGTAAACATACTGTCCTTTTCATGCATTTTCCTAGATAAAATATGTTTAGAATTCAATTCTTGCCATGAATTCCATTCAAATATTTCTATCCTGCGATGTTTGCAGTGTTTGCAGCTCCCCATTACGTGCTCAGACCCACACCTCACATGAAGCATCAACATCACTCCATCATCTTCATCACCAGGTGAGAACAAGTGAACAGCTACACTTACGAAGATAGGGATGCTTTGCGAGCTCACTGCTAGAGGCTCCCACTTAAGAAATGGGCAGTAACATTTGAAAGTCACGAGCTGCGCAACTGATGTGGGCTATATGCTAGCCCTATGCAAACCGCATATGCTCACCTCAACACATACTTTTCAGCGGCAACAATTCAAAAGAAGCATGTATGAATGACGAGTTAGGCATATTCAAATGTTTGCCTCAAACATTCCTTCTACCAGCAAACAACCTGAGCCCACACCCAACCCTAGCTCCGATATGGTACTGGAAGATGCTTCCGCTCATCGAACCTTCGACAGCAGCCCCACGGAAGCCCGAGCGGCACGGAGAAAGCATAGGAACCAGGGGAACAGCAGCTTTCGATTGAGTTCAGCTCTCAGTGCCATTGGTAGATCTAATTCCATCCCCGGACCGCGGTCTAGCCGAAAAACGGAACACGAAGCAACTCAGCGACCGAACAATGGGTCTGAACTTGTAGTTCATAAAAGGCGGCTCCTGGGACGTGGGAGTCAACACAATACGCCGCCCGAAACTCCTCTTGAACAGTCGCCATCTGACCGACTAGTAACTGCAAGCAGTTCTCAAGACGCAAACATAACAGGCAGTATGGAATCGCGACTGCCCCCGTCAAATGCTCCCCGTCCTCATGGGCCGAATTTGATAGGTCTTGACACAGATCCAGCTCAGATTGTCAACCTCGCCCTAAGCTTGGGCGAATCTCGTCGGCTGACGGCCTCTGGACGAACAGTTTCTAGTAGCATCTCACGCGATAGACGCTTGTCCGCAGTTGCGCCTTCCGGTAGTCCAGTTCCCGAGGTTCGCGTTCCGCCATCAAAGTATGACGACAGGCAAACGAAGGGTCGAAGTCGGAAAGGCCCGCAAGGGTCGCATCGTTTATCACAACCACTTCAATCCCCAGCTCCGTTTTTGGATTCTCAAAACCATGAAGGCGAAGCCCCGGAGTTTTCAGCAGGAACCATCGCTAGAGCTGAAAAAGCGAGACGACATTTTGAACTTTTTGCAGAATACTTGCGTCTGCTTCCGTCGCTCCCTCCTATTCGCTCCGTTGCATTGAATCGGGCAAAGCAAACCGATCCTTCCGCTTCTCCCAGACCTGTTCCTCGGGGAAGAGCCTATAACCCTCTTCAGTATATACGAAACCGAAAAGTGAGATTTCGCGAAAGAAGTGCTATCAATGCAGCGCAAGAAGGTTGGGAAGATGTCGATAGAGTTCGAGATTGGGTCGACGGCCTTGTTGACGCTCTTGATGACACAGAGTGCGAGGCTAATGAGCGTGTTCAATTACCGCCATTAGTGATACCCGCTGGCGTTGTGGAGGAGCCCCAGGAGCCTTTCTCAAGTCCTGGTCGCACCAATACCAGTGATACTAATAAGCCACGTCGCCCCCGGATGGACTGGGTCTTCACGCCTGCGGACCTATTGGCCGATGCCGCGTGGGTTGAGACCGCCTCAAACAAACTTAAACTTGAAGATAAAGATGGAAACAAAATATATCCATCGAATACTAAGCTACGATCCGTTCGGTTGACTTCAGTCACGCCATCTCCAGAGCTCCGTTCGATCGATATATCATATAACCCGCTTTATCCCACCGGACGGTTACCGAGTTTCACATCCATCGGCTCTAGAGGTTCGTCAAACATGTACCGAGGCCGAAAAATTCACAGATTCGCGCGCTCCGTTCATCTTACTCCCAGCCACAGTCATTCTAGAGATAGCAGTGAATCCTGCTGGAAGAAGACTTTGAGGCCGTCAAGGAGTTCGTCTGGCTCTCCACGGAATAGAAGCGATGGAGATTCCTTAATTCAAAGTGATGCAAAACGCGATGAAACTTCTGGGCAAAGAGCTTCTGCTCGTATCTTACTTCCTCCTCTGAATACCGAAGTTAGCGAACCTAACCCTTCATTACCTTGCCACTCCGGCTATGCCGGGTCCACTTCGTCTGCCGTAGATGACGCTAACAAAGTAGCTCCACGGCTCTCATATGAAGATGTCGAGGGAGTACAACAAGTCACATCAGATAAAGTGACGTTCCCTAGTATTACAGCTAATCTTTCACCTCCATTAAGCGGAGAAACTTCGCCTATTAGTCGACATCATTTATCAGTTCATAGCTCCGTTGATCATCAGAGCAGGAAGTGGCTACCCAGCGACTCGCCACTTGTTGGAGTGAAATCCAATCCCGAAACAAAGCAACCTGGATCTCCCAGCCATGACTTTTCAATGCAGCCCTTACCGCATGAAATGTACAGTTCGCCTGGAGGCTCAAAGTTCGCGAAAGAGCCAGACCAGAAAAGACGTGGAATATTCAAGGGTGGTAGGATTGCGGAATTAGTTGGTAATGAGGTGTCTAAAGTGGGCGACTTGATTCGGAAGAAAGACGTCTCTGGCCATTCGCGCCAGTCTTCATCTGCGTCTAGCGCTTCTGATTATTTAGACGTAGATGAAGATAATGGCGGCGGGGGGAAACGTCGACTGAAAGGGAGATTGACTCGGTTCCCAACACATTCCGATTCGGGATCTCAAGTTCGGACGGACCAGACACTAGATCTATCGAAGTATCATATTCCAAACCTTCCAACATTTACATCGTCATTGAAACGAAGTGGTTTGCCTACAGAATTGGCACGGCCTGTGGAAGGTGACGAGACTTGGCTACCAAGGACAGATAAAACAAGTCTAACTAGGGAGGTGAAAAATGAGGACATGGGAGAATCGACTGATTACAAGGACAGTTCTGCGCGCAGCCAAAATTCAGAGCCGCTTAATAACGACTCCGAATCGCGACAGGAGGATGAGGTTTCTGCCCCTCGTTATGCAGCACCGGCTGTTCAAAGCAGGCCCACATTGTCTGAGGCTACTCGTAACTGGAGCCTCTCCTCGCGCAGCATCCCCAAGTACTCCCAATCATACCGTATGGACAAGGGGGAGATTATCCGCGTCCGTGCTCATCTCCTCTCTACGGGAGTGAAGGCGCGGGAAATATGCAAATATGCGAATCTAGTTTCCCCGGCTTCTACTTTCAACCCTCTTCATAGCGGAGGCCCCAAGGCCTTATATAATCCTCTACAGTTTATTAGAAAGGAAAAGCTCGCTGCAGATGCCACCAGGAAATTATTATCGGCTTTTGATGACAGCGTCAACGGTGTCCAAGTCTCCATCTCCAAGTTTTCAGAGTCCGATATCCCAAACATAAGCCGTGATCTTGATTGCCTAGACAATTTAATTACAGCAACCCTCAATAACCGTCTTGGTGATGTGAGCACCGAAGCAGAGCACCTCACTGGCAAGCTCACAACCACAAGTACCTTAGCTATCAAGCAGCTACACGATGCGCTGGACAAAGGCATCAGGAAACGGAAGCGCAGGTTCCGCTGGGTCAGTCGATTCGGATACGTTCTTCTTGAATGGGTACTTGTAGGCGTGATGTGGTGGGTTTGGACTATCGTGATGATTTGGAAGCTTCTTAGAGGTATTTGGAGAGGCACTATATCAGGCATTCGATGGATTCTCTGGCTCTAAAATCGATTGGAAACAGCAACCAATTTATCGCTCCTTTGCAACAACACAGGAAGGAGCAAATTTTCAACACTTTCTCCGGATTTTTTCTACCTTTACTTCATCCCTCTTTGTATCCTTCTCTTTTCTTTCTTATTTTTCCTTTGTCTATTTAATATCCTCTTACTAAATCTTGTTATAGATACCCTTATAGACGTTAGCCGTGACTTTCTTTTTCTTTTTCCAATTGCGGTGATGCCAGCGAAGAATGCTACTCCCATGGTAATACATTAACAACGGGATTGTTTCCTAGTTTCTAATGCATTACTAAGTTTTATTCTACAACTTCAACGTTTATTTATGACTCACACAAAAGATTCATGGCTTTGGAATCTTTCTATTCAATTGAATTATATATCCCATTATGCTAGACATCGGCGTGCCGGCAATCACAACATTCCCAATACTTTGGGTATTTAATCACTTCTCGAATATGAGAGACAACGGAATGGTGCTTCACGCAACAACGACGTTTCTATAATTTGAGAATCGCATTCAAAGATATCTCCCTAACAGCTAACCTTAACATGATAGTGAAAACTGAATAATGCATATAAATGTTTCTTCGACTTGGTTTAAAAACCTCGTACCTACTCTTTTCCGGATATTGGAATCCGAATCCTTTTAGTTACCCCTCCACTATCCCTTGATCTACCTTTCCGTTGGTATCGCTCCAACTGAAAAGCCTTTTAGAGTACCTTCAGTACTGATTCGAGAAACGTTCGACAACCTTTACCGGTGATGGCTCCAGGTAAAGACGGAGGCAAGGGTCATGACACAGTAAAGCTCGTTATGAAAAAACCTCTCTCGTGGTTATCAAAATCCCAGGATACCAAAAAAGGTGAGCGCATGATCCCTGAACGAGTTATTCTTACGTGAGTAAAACTTACCAATGATAGCATCGAACTCTTCAAGTCAAGGGATGGCCTTGGGTCATAGAACTGGCTCTCAACCAGTTCACAGAGCGCTTCATGAAGAATGCCCTCCCATTTCAGTAGAGCTTATGGAAAGACTAGGAAGACATGGCGTGGACCTTGAACCTAGGACCGTCAAGAGCCAAGAGCGAGTTCGCGTGCGTGCGCTCCTAACAGAAAAGATCGATAGCGGAATGTCTGGCACAGAGATAGGGAGGTCCATTGTCCAGCAATTCCGAAACAAGGATCAGAATTTTGGCACTATCATCACGCAAATGGCAAACCGGCAGATGACATACTGCGAGATTGCACTGGCTACCATGGAGATTGTTGGCCTGGTGAATCCGAGGGCTGAACTTGGAGAGGTCACCCGGCCGCCGATTTTGGGCGGAGAGCGACGTCGTTTCAATGCAAGTATACCCACACAGACCACTCAAATTTCAATGGCGGCTGCTCATGGCTTAACGATCAGTTAAAGGAGAGGAGCAGCACAGCCCACCGTTCTATTGATTAGTTCACATCACACGAGGAACTTGAGCCGGTCTACAACTATTCAACAAGTGCGGACCGATAACAACGAGTACGCTGACCCGCCGCTTCTGCGTCCTAGTACTATTGAGCGAATCTTGCGAGGAAGCCCGGATGAGGAGCTTGTCATGATATATACCCTATAAGTCTAGGATCTTTTTGAACGCAAAATCACTCAGCAACTGACTATGTCTTGCTTTTTTCTAATTTTTTCCCCCTTGCTCTGCATAGCGCTGTTCTTCGGGTTTGAGGGCGCAAGGTGACCGGTGGTTTTGACATTTGCAATGGTTTCTGATTTTAGGTGTGGCTATCATTTAATGGCGAGCTGAAAATATAAACATGAATCCGCAAGTTATGTAAGTGCACCGAAAAATGTACAACTTTCCTGCCAAATAACCAGCTGTGCATTCCCATTGATACCCTCTCTCCGTCTCCCATCCTGCAGAGAAAATTATACACGCAACAACTACGCAATTTCACAGCCCACCTTACGGCCAAGCAGATACTAGCAAGAGCATTTCAAGACAGTTGACATTGCTACCTCTACATGTCCCGCATAAACATCCCGTATCGGAAGAGCCCTCGACATTCCCGTAACTGTGGGGCTAGGCTAGTGTGGCATCAAAAGTGGCTCTTTGTCATGTCTGGAAAGGGGTTCGTCAGGCATTTGTTCTCGGCCCAGTCTTATGTGGAGTATTGAGGCTTTCTTTGCGTTATCTGGAAGGGTTTGGCGATGCCACAATTGTGAGTGCCCATGAACGAAATCCCTGCGCCCCTAAGAGAATGCTGTTGAAGGTCAAGAGGCTGTAGTATTGTATGCACACTTGTCAGTGCAGTTGTAAATACGGCTGAAAGTAAATTCTACTTTCAGCCAGAAAAGAATTAGACAATCCCGTGAAATGTGAGGATCAATTGATTCTTAAACACCCGCTTCAGAGACTTGGGCTGCCTTTTGCTAAATTCATGCGACGTCTTCGAATTTCCGTGCTGCTTATCTTGGCTTCAAAGCTCTCTGCAGATGCATTGCTTCTTTCTGCATCTTCTTCGCTTAGGTCCAGAACGTCAACTTCGAAAACTTCTAGCGTGTTCCAGCCTTGTTTCTCGCGCTCGTCGTTGACAGATTTTCCGCCGGATCGAGTTTCTTTGGAGACAACCAAAGCGGTAATATCCTCATCGGTGATGGTTGGACCGAATGCATCAGCGATCTGCACGAACCTGAACTCTAAACTCGAACCGACGGTGACGATAACACGTTTGCCATTGGGGCCAGGCTCTGAAATGCGCTCAATTCTAGTTTGAATGCAGTCCGAGGGCGAGAAGAAATCCATGATAGACTGGAGAAAGATCCAGACACCACGCCATCGCGCTTCCCAGGACTCCAAAAACTCAGCGTATTTCTTGTTTACCAGCATCTCGTCGCCAGTAATTCCAATCGTCACAATTCTCCTCTTCTCTGGAGATCGGTCGACGTATGGATCCAATGCAAGGACCGTAGCTGTGAGCAGCAGCTTGTGCCCAGTGTGCAAATGGTCGAATGTCCCACCAACGGCAACGGAATAATGTGGCGTTGAATGAGTCGTGGTTTTCTCAACATAATGGCTTGGTGGCTTGTTGCCATTCCCGCCAGGCAACGTCCGCGTATTCAGCTGATTAGCCAACTTGGGCAACTGCTCTGACGCCTTTCTCAGATCACATAACAGCTCGTTACCTTGGGGCGAATCGAGGGCGTAGATGACTTCCCAGGAGCGTCCAGAAGCCGCCAGAGAGGCAAGGCTAACAACAGGCCCAATATGAAGTGAGGTGACGGCCTGTGATTCAATTGGATTTCCCTTTTCGAGGTTCACGAAGAAGACCCTGGCATCAACTCCGCCAGGACCATCGAGATCAATGGACCGTTGCACACTAATGATCCCCAAAAGTCTATAAAGATTGGCTAGCAGTCGCTGAAGGTGATCAAAAGACCTGCTTCTTGACTCCGGATCCGGAGGAGAAAGACCAGAGACGGCAACAGCTATATCTAAGACCGCGGAGCGTCTTGTTCCTTTCACCGAGCTGGATAATGTAAGAAGAACCGTAGAAATGTATGACTCGTATGTGAGTTTCAATGAAGCAAAAGAAGGAAGTGCAGCTCCGGGTAATAGAAGGAGGGCTTGATGGTGAAGATTAACCCCATCACCGGGCATCTTCAGTCGTTAAGCGGGGCACGATATTAGCAAAAGACAACGGCTGGTCTAGCAACGAATTTGAATACAAAAGACCACGGGATATCTTCCAATTGAATTTTCCTAGTACACGGCGGCTTTCGAGCAAGGGTGTTAGAGAGATGAGATAACCCGGTAATATAGTCTTTCGGCCGTTGGAATGGAAGATCTGTGTACGATGCTCACAGCCGAGGGAAATCGCGCTTCCCCTTATTACTAGCGATGGGCCAACCTGAACGCGCCTCAGAGTTGCTTCCGCACCCGTCGGAAAAATACCCTTTTCCAGTTCCGTGGAGCCATTGATGATTAATACAACACGTGGTCAAGTCCAGATGCCCTAAACCCTCCAGATCGCGAGTATCAAAATCACATATTGCTCATCAGTACAAGCTTCAGGAGAAGCTCCCTGAGACGCTCAAGTTTCTCATTCCCTGCGGGACAAAAACACTGGTATTTAGGCATTAGTCCTCCCACACATAGAAATTCCATCAAGCACTGACTCCATGCCTCATTCTAACCACTCTTTAGAAATCCATATCCTACAACCATGGGCCTCATGAAAGATGGGAGGGCTCGAGAAGACCCATGGTACTGATTTTAACCCAAAATTATAAAGAAGAGGCAAATAAACAGGTCTTTTGCAACAAAACGAGTCACCACGTGAGAAAGTAAACAGGCACAAGGCTAGCATGCAAATGCAAGAGGGGATCTCCGTTTCCTGTTAGCAATGATCCAAAATGCCTACTGAAGGAAGTGTCCTCCTTGCAAGAAGCGAATATACCTGTTACTTTTCTTAGGACCACGTCCTTCCACCCTCATATCAGCGTAGACTCTTAGTTAACCTTGCATCATTTTGATCTAATAATACCCTGAGAAATTCGGTTAAGATTGCGGAACTTTTGCGGAAATTTGACGCAACATAAAAGCAGATTTTGAAGATATCAGTAGTTGCTCCCAAAGAATATCCTTTCAAAAAACAATATGAAAACAACCTGCAAACGTTATGCACTCATTCAATGTATAAAGAATACAATGCATTCTTTGCATCATCTCGAAGTAAATGCGAAGCGATCTACACTCATAAATCTCGAAATAATATTCTATTGATTCTTCTGTCGTCAAAGAGCACAATCAAGTGTCGTCCCCGAAAGTGCAAGTGTAAAGCGTATCTCCAATCGGTAGTAACACTGACGCAATTGAGGTGGTGCTCCTGCAGGAAAATAATCAAAAGAATGGGAGAAGAAAACGTCCTCGGACATTCAGCCCGAACTGAGCCGGAAGGAGATCTCATCGAGTTCTCCAATAGCGAGAATGATGACGCTAAACTGCCCTTGCTCTCTTCAGGTGCTCATACATTATCACGAGACGAAATAGACCGTCTTCGAGAAATGCACAGAGCGAATCGCCGACAGAAACGAGAAGAGCGGGAACACTCCAATCCCCTTATCAACACTCCCGGTCCTATTCCTTCAATTCACAACCCTAGGAAGCGTCGGCCGAAAAAAATGGTTAAAACTCCATACAGGCCCTCGGATCCCACTATACTCAACCCGACATGGAGACCGAAGGCCGCTCTCAGGGTAGCTCCGGACAATGCTCCCCAGAAAGGATCAATAAAGCATTGGACAAAAGAAGATATTGATTTCCGAAACTTGCTACGTCGAATGGTTGATGAAAATATGCTAGCGCATTGGTTAGTGAACGGGGTTGAAGGCCAGGGTGGCGAAGATGCCGCTGCTGCTGCACGTCACAATTTTCAGGATGATGATTCAAGAAGATCGCTCAAGCAGAGGCTAGACGAATTGGTAGATACTTGTGTGGACAAAATAAAGTCTATCGAAGAGAAACACACCGTCGGGAAAACATGTCGAGATGCAAAGACGCCGTTGCTACCCAAATGGGATTCGAACGACGATGGTCTTTTGGAAGCTCTCCGAGAGCGCACTGAAGAAGAGGTAGATGATATCCTGCTACCTCTCCTTCGAGACATGTTAGAATTGACAGCTGCTCTCGAATCAAAAATGAGTGAACAGGAGGTAGAACAAGTCAAGCTAAGGGTAATATCACGGCAGAGACACCTATTTCGGAACATGGAGAAGTAGGAGGTCTAGGGAAACGAACCTTGCGATATGACTCTCTTCATGTACTTAACATTTGGCTAGTAACAGAATCGTCTCCTAAGGATACTAGCATGAACAGTCAAGGGAAAACTGTTGTTTAAATATCGATTCATGCATAACGGATCTAGCTATATCAATTAGCGCTAGGTAACACTGTACAATAAAGAGTTGGCCAATCCAATAATAATAACATGTTTTGCATGGATTCAAAGCTAGTAGTATCGCCGGGTATTGGTTTTCCTCATTTTAATAACTGACGTGCTTCACTTCCCGGAATGCGAGCCGGTAAGTGTCCGAGTGCCCAAAGCCGATCCAAACATAGAACCGGAGTGACCGTGTACTGCCCAGTCAAAAATAGGAATGCCTGAAACGGAGGCAGACCCAGATCTAGTATTCTGCCGGCCCTGGGACGACTCTCGCATAGACTCCGATCTTTGTACACCTTCATGAGGCCGACCGGTATCGGTTGCGGTCGATGGTGGCAACTCTGGACTCGGCTGGTTTGGAGTGTTTGTATCCTGGGCTCGAATTCTAGTTTCGCCACCGATATTTTTCAAATATACTGACGCAGCATCTCCTCCGGTGCCTTGGGTATGCACAAGCGGAGGCTGTTGTGAAGCTTGTTGCCCCTTTTCTTGACGAGCCTTGTGCCCATGAAGTTGGCGTAGAAGCTTGTTCCGAAGCCATTGCATCTTCGGCTGCTTCCGAAGAGGAGCTGGATTCGGGGAACCGGGTTCATAGTAATCTGGCCTACGTTCACAAACATGGCCAACAGGGTCTCCTTTTTCGTTAGGATCCGCAACCACGAACGCTGCATCTCTATTCATCATGGGATAGCTCAATTGAGAGTAGTAATCCAGGGGTATCAGAACACCGCCACCGTTGTGTAAAAGATCATTTCCTACAGCCAAGCTTTCTTTCCGCCGAGGAGGAATGACAACCCGCCCAGTTGCTGGGTTTGTGACAGCTAGGGTTGCATTTCCATACACAGGGTGACAACGTACGTATCTGCTGAAGTTCGCCTCTATGGTCACACAACAGAGAGGTAAAAATTTGATGACATTATAGGAGGTCGGCCAAGTGGTAGTTGAGTATAGTACCTTGAAGCCACGGCGGGGTGCAGTAGGATAGACCGGATTAGCGATGTCGACTTTTATGCAAGAAGCCCATAAGTCTGAATACAATCGGAGAACTAGGTAAACGTCCCCAAATATAATTTCGAAGGAGTCTTCACGTAATTGATCGTCTTTGCACGGAACGGTGTCGCAAATGCAAATCACGCGAGACCCGCTTTGAATAGCAAATCCATTTCCTGAACCTGGAGACGAGCGGATATCACGATAGGATTCGAGATATCGTTTGCAATCTAGGCGGTCGGTATCCCATAGTAATTCTTCTTGCACGAGTGGAGGAATACTCTCCTGTGGTAGCTCGGGCGCTGCTTCCAATTCGCTTCTGCATGCTATACGTGGTGTACGATTCCCATCATCCCCCCTTCCAAGGTCTAACCCTCGACGGGGCCGAACTGATGACCTAGGGCTAGCTGGGCCCCCAGGCTGGTTTGGATGTAGGGTAGATATAATTGTAGAATTCGAAGCAGCGTCAGGTTCTAAATTTGAACAAGGACCTGGATTTAGGGCAGAGGACCTACTGGTAACTGGTCCTTGACAACGATTCTGTTGGGATAGTTGTTCCGAGCCAGCCATTGAATCACTGCTACACAATGTCAAATTGGGTTTCTGGATGGCAAACATTCGAAAATTTGGCTGTTCCTCCGACATTTCCCCAGAGAGCTCCTCAGAATCGGTATTCCCAATTGCGGCATCACCAGCGGGCCTCGCGTTTGAATTATCACCACAAGACAAACTAGCACCGTCGCCGCCAGTATTTCCTAGTGACCAAACTGGAGGACGATGAAAATATACACCCTGGCGCTTTCTCTTCATTAGAGAGTCGGTTAACGACTCGGAGACCGGAGTATTTCCTTCACCGTCCAAGAACGTCCGGGTTGAAGGTGTAATCGGCTCAAGGACGTGAGGCGCACACATTGAGGATGGATGGCCGTCAGACATGCGAATCTGGGCCACTTCGTCAGTGACCTCCAACCCGTCGCAGTCATCAGATGAGCTGTAGATGCTTTTGTATGCAAAATCCATGATAATGGCAACAAAGCACCGAGAGGTATCTCGTAGTCTCTAACCACGTTCAGAGTACGAGCACCAATGCGCGCGCCAGCCAGGGAGCGTAGAAGATGAATGAGCCAAGTATATTCCGATAATCTCTGCTCGAAGTGCGATACGCGAAAGAAATCGATGCAGCTACAAGAGAGAAGCAATACTATAAGAATGGAAGGAAGAAAAGAGCTATCCATGCGATCAGGCATTTCGACACAGGTATGGTCTCCTTCAAAAAAGCCATCATCGGTAGAGGCAAAGACGCTATCAGCTTGGAAGCGGCGATGGAGAACTATTGAGTAGCTGATCAAGAGGTAAGGGCCACCATGAACGATGCCATTCCATCAAGTGCGGTTCCAAAGGTGACGCAACAATCAAGGCGGCTAATACTCTCAGTTAAGGCTGAGATGGTCACTTCCATTGCGTGCGTCTTTGCTGCTGCAGACAGAGAAAGTCAGAGTTTGACGATCGCGGGCTAACTAGCGCTTCGGCTGGTGCGGCCATAGCCACTCCACAACATGAGGTTGACCTCGACTCCATAGCTATTAACTGGTTTGTGAACTCTCGCACCTTGAAACTTAATTGTGGTCAAAGGGCGGAGAAGCCAGAACAGCAACACCTCGGCTGGCAGAACCCTGATTAGAAAACAACAATCCTCCAACAGTCTGTATATAAACGTAATTCTCACCCCCATTCTCATGAAAAACCTCCATCGTCGCTGAAGACTTCATATTTTCATATAAGAGTCTTTGAATAGATCGAGAGTCAATTAAAATGGCCGCTTTCAAGATTACTCTGTACGTGGACATCGTCAGTCCCTTTGCATACCTGGCATATTACATCATACGGGTAGGTTGCCGTGCTATATTTCTATATTTCACATCTAGATAGAAACTGATCAACTGTATGCTAGCATTCACCGGTCTTTGCCAAATGCGAAGTATCCTATGTTCCTATTCTACTCGGTGGAATTATGAAAGCAACAAACAATAACCCGCCCCTATTTGTGAAAAGTGCGCCTCTCCAAATGCCATCCAAAATACAACTGCTCCTGGAATAATATGCTAAAATAATCAAATATAGACAAAGACAAATGGATCAACGTTGAGAGACTGCGATGGTCTCGCTATTTCAATGTTCCCATCACTCCGGGAACAGTCAAGGGATTCCCCATCTCCACGTTGACGGTATGTATCAAACATTTACCTCGAGAATAGAATTCTATATCCACTACGCAAAAGGAATATAATGCACGTTCCGCATTGAAAATATGTATAGCTGGACATGTTTTAATCCAGGTGTCAATAGGTTCAACGGGCACTTTGTGCTGTGGCCGCCGAAAGTCAAAGTAAATTAGTGCTTTGTCTCGATGCACTCTACCACTCGCTCTGGGTGGAAGCAAACGCAGATGTCGGCAAACCGGAAGGTTTCGGGCCGGTTTTATCGAAGGTGCTCGGAAAGGAGGCAGCTGAAGAGGTTACTAGAAGGGTATGAGCCTAATTGGAGCTAATTTTCTTTTCAGTTTGATCAGTCATCAATTGAGCTCTCGCTGACCGATAATCGTTCAAGTCTACCACGGAAGAAGTGAAGAAAATGCTCTCCGAAAACACCGATAGAGCCTTTGTTTCTGGGGCTTTCGGTCTTCCCTGGATAGAGTGCACAAATTCACAAGGGGAAGTCGAATCCTTTTTTGGTGTAGATCACCTTGGACAAGCTGCCGCATTCCTGGGACTTGACACCTCGGCAGATAAAGGATTCCGTTGTGTTTTGTAGTTCATTTCGCCTTCTTTTAGCGATTAGGTTGCAGATCTTGGCGTAGGTTTTTGCTTGAAATTCGATCCTAGGACGTTGATCCGTTAAGTATTAAGATGGTATCCAGATGGAAGTGAACCATGGATTTGTTTCATTTCCGTTGTTATCTCCGCCCCATAGAAAAAGTTGCCATGTTTTCGACTCATACAGAGCGTAGGAAACCTTTAAAGTCTGTTGATGATCTAAGCATATCCCTGGTTGGATAAATTTAGCCAATGTATGGCTCTAAACGAGAAAAAAAGAGAATCAATATAAAGTGCAAGCCACTGTTTTACTACTCATGAGCCCCATTCCGATTGCGAAAAGGTGGGGTTGTAGCTCCAGAGTTGTCAGGCTCATCTGCCTGAGTGGTATCCAGAACAGAGGGAGTAGAGTCAAGAACTCTGGGTCCACTGTGAGAATGCACAAAGTCATCGTTAGGTGCAACTTGCTAAAGAGCGAATTAGTAGCCGTAATCAACATGGAGGATTGACATCTACCTTGGAGATCCGGCCATCGGCACTCAAGCCTCTCTGACGAGCAAGTTTCTGCGCAGCTTGTCGCCTCCGTTCAATTTCCATCTCCTCTTCCATTTGAACCTCCTGTTCTTCACGTTTTAAATCTGCAATAGTCGGAATGGGTGGGCCTGCCGGCTCAATCATATCCACCCCGGATGACGACCCGGACGACCTTTTGGACGCATGGGTGTTTCTTCTAGTTCCATGTCTCCCTTTTCCTTTGCCAATGTGCCTGGAACCCCCAGAGATGGAGGTTCCCGATACAGATCTTTGGGGCCAGGCGGTATCATCACCGGAATTGGTTGTCCTTCGCTCCAATGCCATTGCAAATTCGTCGCTAAGAGGCACGGCATCCTCTTCCTCATCACCAAGGATAAGATCTCCTCGTGAGCTTAAGGAAGTACTTGTTTCTTGCGACGATTGTGTATTGCTCCTCTGTCTGGTGGTCGTATCCCCGCGATCCGGCTTCTGCGCATGCTGATCGCTTTCTTCAGCCCCTTCCAAGAGGGGCTCATGCTCTAGTGTACTTCTCTTAAATCCTCCAGGGTTATCCTGTAAATCAGCGGGAGATGGCCTGTATTTTATCCCCCTAGCCCCGAATCGCCAAGGGAAGCGTTCTAGAAACCCGAGGAACGAGGAGCTTGGAATCACAGTAGGATCCTGCCTCTCATCAGATTGCAAAATAGAACTTTTCCTTCGCCCACCACGAGCACCATAGCTCATACGTCGGTTCTTTCGAGGCTGGTCGCGACATCCACTACTCCCCGCAAGCAGTCTGTCCAGTTCATCGTTTCCCCAACCCAGAGGTCGATCACCCATGACGTCCTCATCGTAATCCCAATCATCGTAAAAATCAAAATTAAGCTCCGCTCTTCCTCTTGATGCCCCGCGCTTCCGGCGACGTAACTGATCATCTCGGGAGGGAAAGCATGAGGCCGTACAAGCGCCTATGCAATCACGGATTCCAGAGAAACAAGGGGCTACGTAGTTATGAGAGATAGCATATATTCCTTCCTGTGCAGTTTCATTCGCAGACTCGATGTTTTGAGATATTTGGTTGATGGTTTGTCGGATTCGCGGGTCTCTAGGGTGCATGGTCGCCAAGTGATAAGCCGGATTGCGAAGTATTCCGTGACGGCATTAAGAGGCGAAGAAGGGATAGAATGGGCATCGAATGGGAGATATGCGTGATCTGGCTGGAGAGGGCATCTGAAACGTAGTCAATGCTTATTATCCATTAGAGGTGATGGGTTGACAACGCAGTCCAGATGGCTGTTCTTCCCCAGTGACGAGGAGGTTCGCCCAGCCTCATCCGCATTGTTACGTCAGACGCCAAGCGGCAGAAACTGTGGGGCATAATAACCAATCAGAGCACCCATCAATGTTAGAATTAGCTCATGCGCGTGTGGCTAAGCAGTAACTACCAAGCCACATTTGCTCAATCGTGCTGGACGAAGAAAAAGCGTCTCTTTTTATCTTAGCGACCTCAAGTCAAAACGACATCAAGCCAGTCAGCAGTCAACTCAAGCGTATGAATTCAGATACTCAGCTTACCGTGGGGACAATCATGCTTCGACCCCCAATTGCACTACTCCGTAGTGTTGACAACAATGCCTGGGATGCTTGGTAGACCAACCAAAACCAGGTGACATGCATGCCTGAGTCACAGAAGTGGTTAACAGATACTATTCAACTGCTCGCGAGCATTTTAGACTTCTCTCTATTATTTGGAATCGGTGTTTACTATTGTTAATATCAGCCGTTCTCTCTACAATGTCTATCCCAGACCAAATATAAGTGCAACATCATGCGCTGCGTCTTTGCGGGACTCGGAGCTGCGTTCCTAAAACTCGTTGATGCCGTCGACTTAGGATGGTACTCCACCATTCTTGGCCTCGCCTGCGCAGCTCCTGTACCATGTTTGATATTACAATGGCACTGCAGTGTAAACTAGAGAAGAGCAAAGGCATAGACATAAACATTATTACTTCGCATGAGCATTGGGTAGGGGAGACGCGTTAGGGCTGAGGAACTTTTGTCTGGGTCTTTTCTGCTACGTCTCGCATTTCGCCAGCTTCAATACAGGGTGAAAGCAACGAGTGTTGAGGACTGGCATATCCATGTATGTGTGATGTTTACGCGTTGGATTGTGAAGTGAGCCTCAAAGAAGAGCAATCTCTCCCTTTAGTACAATCCCCGTGACGCTTTGCGCCCACTTCAATCGCCGAAAGTGGTGTGCGTATCCTTCAACAGTTGTATTACCCCCTGGCACGTCCGCCGGGTACATTAGTTTCATTTTCACTTCATATATTTCAAGTCGATCATCCCACTCCGTTATAGGTTCGCTTTCCTAAATTGTTTCACGTACTCCCGGCGGTAGGCCTCGTTTTCGTTCGGTGATGGCTAACCGTCCAGATCCCCATCTCCAGTTAGCTATGGGCACAGTATGCTACGGCATCGAAGGCATATATTTCGTTGTTGTGACGTCAATGCAGATACTAGTCTCTCAAAGGTCGCCGTGGATGAGGCAAAGTTCAACTCTCCTGTCATCTCGCTCCAGGATTCCAATAAGCCGTGGGATGACCCGCTCAGGGAGAATTCTCATCGCGATATCTAACACTAGCTAGCGTGCGTTTTATCTTCGCATCGAGCTTTGAAAGGCCTCCAAGAAGTCGTGAGAAGCATAAGTCCAGGAGTCGCCGCACTGGCCCCAGCCATAAGGTTTAGGGACCATGTCAGCCGCGGTATTGTACTCCGTAGAACCAGTAATATCAGCTATGCCGTCTGAGAGCTTGGCCGGAATGGGACGGGCCGTCAACCATACGCTAGTTGCTTATTGGTGGCAACCCGAGATGTCCAGCTGGCACACATGGGGCAATTGATCCCAGTTCCCCAGTCCGATTTCGCCAACATTTTGTTTTGCAATTTCGACCTGGAATGGAATTCGAAGATTTTGTCCACAGCTTTCAACTTCACCAACATCCGAGGGCAAGGTGAAGCATCAGAAAGTGAGTATGTAAGCAGCAGGATTCCGCCAATGGGAGCCCCAGAAGACCAACCGCCACTTCGATTCCTGAGACTAACCTTTTTTGGCCGTCATTTTTGGGGAGAAAAACTTGACGTTTGATGAGCTCGCGTGGTCGTGGTGATAAAAGGAGAAAGACGTCAACCTCGCTCAGCACCTATCAATAGTCTGAGAGTTATGCCTCATTATATCCGGTTTCTAAAACAGCCACAGATAGTGAAGCGGAGTGGGGATTCGTTCTTAATCATTACCTTGATTACAATCACCACAGACCTCGGAGACTCCTTTTTTGCTGGTGATGTTCAGCTTAGCGCTACGGTGCAGTCTACACGTCAAACTGCCCCTTTAAAACAGACTATCTACTGGCAAGCGGGAAATAGAGAACAAAAGATCACATTCGGACCCCTTCAGCGAGATCTTGTCAATTACCCCATGCAACTCAGTGTTCGTTCTGTAAAACTGGTAGATGCTGATTCACTTGACGGACCTTGTATTGCTAAAGTCATCTCAGCCTGGAGTCCGTGGTTTTCTCCCAAGAGCCCCGCTGAGAAGCTTGTGCAGAGGCGGTTTCAAACTAAAGTTGGGCCAGAATTGAGAATATGGGAGGAAACAGGGAACAGTATTGCAAGGCACATATGGTAAGCAGCAATGCCTCCGCATTTCTGGCCTAAATTCTAATGGTTTAATTCAGGGATGCCGCTTTGGCAGCCGTCGTGGAATTCCAGGGCAACTTAATCCATGGAGGCGGTAAACAGCTGCGGCAGAATGTCACAGGTGTTCTGAATGTGCTAGAACTTGGTTCAGGTTGTGGGATTGTCGGTATCTCCCTAGCGCAGATGATGTCAAACTGCTCTGTGATGCTCACAGATCTTGAAGAAGTGCGGGAGATAATTCATCGAAACATGTCGACGGCTCAATTAGCTTCAAAATCCCACATTGAATTTCAAACCCTTGACTGGGACGAAGAGCTCCCAAAGAAAATTAAAGATCGTCAACACGACTTGATCCTTCTGTCCGATTGCACGTACAATTGCGACGCCCTACCAGCGTTAGTTAGAACCATAAAGAGGTTACTGGATAACTCGCCAGACGCATTAGTCCTGGTGGCATGGAAAATGCGCTGCGAAAGTGAATTGATATTTTTGGACCTCATGGAAGATGCGGCATTAGCCGTTCAGGGAGAGCCCGGCCTTCCATTACAGGGCTGCGATAATGACAACGATTATTATTACGGTGGAGCAACCAAAATCAAAATTATCCGCTTTCGAAGGCGACAAAGAGGAGACCCCCAAGCATGTGAGGAGGGGCTTTGCGAGCCAGGCTTGATGAACAAAAGCATGGAGTGAGACGAGAGCTTTGACCGACTGAGACCGACACCCAACAATTCTCAGTGGCTGTCACAAACTATCGAGCACCTTGCAAGCTGACTCTACTAGCCGGTCTGTGTGGAATTTCTCCAATTTCAAGCTTTCCAGACAATTCGCCGGACCCGCGTTGTTGAAGCAACCATGGTGATGACATGGCCCTCCGTAACGTTGCACCACTGACCCTCAGCGATCAAGGGACGGAAAATACCTCATATATTTCTAGCGACGGCAATGCAAGCTCCATCCGCCGTTGAGTCATGGTGCAGCAAGGCCAAAGGGCAGGAAAAAAGGGGGCAGCTGTGGCTTAGAAAAACTCGGCCGCTGACGGAAATGGGGAATTGTCAGGCAGCGGTATTACTCACCGAATTTGCGCGGCCGCTAACGTGGAAATTGTCGTAATTGCGCCGTAAAAATTACCGGTAACCACAGCAGACTAAGGGAGCTTCTCGCCCACTTTTTTCCTCGCTGCCCCTCGCCCACAAATCCCAAATTTTTTTTTTCTTCCTCTTTGGTTCTCCAGCTGTCCTCATCCTCCTCCTCCCTGCTCCCTCCAGACTACATTTCCATCAGGCGCAGTACTTGCGACATTTAAACTCCCGTTTTCTCTCTCCGGATTCGGCTCTTTTCATTCTGAGAGGTAAGTTTTTCTCTTCGGCATTTCTCGTTTCCCGAGCTTTCCCTTCAATTTCAACCACATGTTTTTGTTTGCTAAAAAGGCATTGCCAACCCGCTACACGTTTAAGCGAGCTGTCACCAATGCTTACGTACTGATTTTCTTTGCGTTTGCAAGTTTTCTGATTCATATATAAATCTCCTGCTCGCCTTTGGGGCAACATTCCCAAAGGCATATTGGATCACGGCTCCAGAAACCTCCGGAGTCCCACAACCTGTTTTGCTTCCCTACATTGAACCCAAGTGCCCGTTCGAATCCTACCAGCTCTGGCCGCACACACTCCAAAATCGTCCATTAGCGCTCCTCGACCTCTGCCCCCAAGCCTCTGAGAGTTGCCAAAATCTTGAGCTGCCGCATAGGACTTCTCTAAAGGTTCTTCCTCTTCCAGAGGAAGAGTCGAGGAGGCTCAGTCCAGTCAACCACGGTTGCGACACGTTTCGCCCACCCTAACATCAATCTATCCCGTTCCTTTTGCGGACGGATCACTTCCTGTGCGAACTCCCTCTTGATATTTAATCGACTGATCATCCGACTCTCGGATGGTTATGGCACCTTCGGTTTTCGAGCCCACTGAAGTTTACATTACCGAAAAATACCATCACGAGAGTAAAAACTATCAGTATTCCACCCATCATGGCGGACTCGAGTTGTTACATGCCCGTGAGGCCTCCAAAGAACTGATTTTAGACATTCTAAAGAACAAGGCTGCGAGCATCGATGTTCAGAACTGCTGCCCTGGCGAAGAAGATCCGTTCTTCGTGGCTGATCTTGGAGAGATCTACCGTCAGCATATTCGCTGGAAGATGAACTTGGGACGCGTCAAACCTTTCTACGGTATGCTAATTTCATTTTTAAGCTCACTTTTCGAATATAGGACCCGAGCGCTAACGGAGTTTGTGATCAAGCTGTCAAGTGTAACCCCGATCCTCAGGTCCTTCGCCTCATGACTCACCTGGGGAATGGCTTTGACTGTGCATCAAAAGCCGAAATCGACTACGCTCTCGCTGCCGGCGTCGATCCCAGCCGCATTATATATGCCCACCCTTGCAAGACAAAGTCATATCTTCGCTATGCGGCACAGCAAGGTGTCAAGCAGATGACGTTTGACAACGCAGATGAGCTATACAAGATCAAGGCCATGTGTCCTGATGCGGAGCTCTTTTTGAGAATCTTGACAGACGACTCTGCCAGCTTGTGCCGCCTCAGCATGAAATTCGGCGCTTCGCTCACCGTGACACGTTCTTTACTTGAACTTGCCAAGGAGCTAGATCTAAACGTTGTCGGAGTGAGCTTCCATGTCGGCTCAGGGGCCGAAGATCCGAAGGCATTTGTCAAAGCAGTTGAAGATGCCCGTTTTGTGTTTGATCAAGCCAGCGACATCGGCCATGAGCTCAAAGTGTTAGATGTCGGTGGTGGTTTTTGTGACGAAACCTTTGAGAGCTTTGCGTCGGCTCTAAGCGAAGCCCTGGATATATATTTCCCGCCCCACATTCGTGTCATTGCTGAACCTGGCCGTTACTACGTTGCCTCGGCGTTCACTCTGGCAGCTAATGTTATCGCGCGCCGTGATGTCAGCCCTTCCGCCTCAGTCTCGGACTCTGACTCCGACTCTGCCACTGGTCCCGCTGAGATGTATATGATCTATCTCAACGATGGAGTTTACGGAAACTTTTCGAACATTGTTTTCGATCACCAGCACCCCGTGGCCCAGATTTTGACCAAGGATGATGTGACGTCGACCCACCCGGTCGAGTATTCGATCTGGGGACCTACTTGCGATGGAATCGACGTCATCAGTGAGCGCATCACGCTCAACGGTGTTTTGGGTGTGGGAAATTGGCTGTATTTCGAGAATATGGGTGCTTATACCCGATGCAGCGCAACTCGCTTTAATGGCTTTACAGATAAGCATGACATCATCTACATTTCTACTGAACCTAGCGCTGCTGCGCTCTTGGGATATTAGGTAACATCCCATGTGAGAGGAAATGTTGACGGCATACATTCAACATGAGCCGCCAATGGATATCTTTCGGACCTACGGATGTATCTTGGACCATCTTCTTTTCCATTTCTACCTTGGATCTCTTGAATATCCTGTTTACATTCTGATCTCAGCTTCCTGTCATTCATTTGTTTTGATCAAAAATATGGGCAAGAAACAAAATAGATTAAAGTTAGACGGCCGCGTCTCCTGGCTCAGACTCCCTTCGAAAGACAATTCAGTTAGTAATCCTAATAATCAAAAAGCGCTTTTTTTTCGTCTACAACCAGGTTCCAATAACCGCTGTTATGTACTACCGCTATCATCGGATCGAGGAAAGAAGCCCAGTAAATCTAGACCCATCATAGCAAGAATCAGCATATCAACTCCATTGTAACAGATAATGTGTGTGCGTGCCTCAAATAGCTAAATGTAAAACTTCTCTATCAACATTCTATTGTGTATCTATGGCCTATCATGCATTGTTCTAGAATCCAATTCGCATCACGATTCATTGATGGTCTCAGTTGTCAACGGCCCCAGACGGCAAGATCAATTCTTTCAGTCAGTTAACTTTCTCCACGGACAAGGCAGCCGAGTCTTTCGTCTCTCCAGCAAGCTCAATGATGCTTCCCGTTTCTAGTTTCTTTTTCCACTTGGTCGACTCGTACCTTGCCAGGATGAGGGTCATCCGAACGACGTCGCTATTCTTGGACTCATCTTTTGTATATTCAGGGATGGCAGGCGAAGGAGTAAATGTCCATCGCTCGAATGCCCAATTAAGAATATAATTTCTTATTTTATTCCCGTCTGGACTTGCAACGCAATTCGTCGACGACGACGTGGCCGCTGGAATACGATCACCAGAGGAATCCTGTGGGGGTTTATCTGAAGAGCAGCGAATAATGCCCTTTATTCTGTAAACTTCATCCTTTGGCGCGGACTGTAGGAGCTTGTTGAGAGAGGATATATCGACTATAGCTGAGGGATCAGGGCTCGTGAGAGATACGGAGAGTACTTCCACCTCTGACTGGTGATCATGAGCATGAACATCCTTTCTATCACCCATCAGCATCAGATCCAATCCCGCATGCCCCTTATCTGCAGCCTCCTTCGTCAACAATGCCCCATCAATCCCCAGCAATACATCCTTATCCACCTTTCCCCTCACTGACTTCACCCACGGCGTCTGCACCTCCAAATCCCCCACCCTATCCAGACATAAATCAAATCTCCGTTCCGAAGCATCCTCCCACTTATTGAATATGATTAAATCCGTATACTTCGCCTGCAATTTCGCCGTGTACGATGTATCCTCGTACCCTTCCCAATTCTCCACATCGATCACACTCGCCACCCCATCGAGCACAAATTGTCCCCCCGTCTCGGTTGAGAGCCTATTCACCTCCATCGCCAGCGTCGCAGGGAACGCACTTCCGCTAGTCTCGATGACGATGCGATCGGGCTGGATCTGATCGCGCAACTGGACCAGCGCATCGCTCAATTGGCCCACGAGATTGCAGCATATGCATCCGTTCAGAAGTTCGCGCACACCCGAGATGGAATTTGCAGCGGCGAGTTGCGAATCGACCGCGACATCGCCGAATTCGTTTTTGAGGAGAGCGAGCCGGTAGGTGGCGGGTAGTTGAGGAATGAGATTGAGGAGAAGGGTCGTCTTGCCGGAGCCTAGGAAGCCGGTGATGATTGTGATGGGGATGGGAGGCATGGTGGACTGGGCGAGAGGGAGATGTGAGTGTCTGGCTTCATGGGTGTGGCGGCTTGGTTGCTCGCTTTCCTTATTTTGCCTCCTTTGGCTGATAAATTTCTTTGCTGTAGAATTGGATATTTCGTCATTTTTTTCTTAGGGGGATCCGTGCCCCTCACTGTGATCCATGGGAGATCATCCCCGCCATCATCAACATGTCGATAAGGATTGCTGCATGTATGCAACATGTATGTAGCTAGCACAGAGGGATCTAGACTGAACCAGTTAGTTATTCGGCGCATTAAATAATCAGGAGTATCCTCAGTTAGCTGACACGGTCAGCACGAAGAGTGCTTTTATCGAAACTGGCGGGGTAGTTAAATGTCTCTAAACATTCGATTCACCAGCACTGGATTAAGGACGTAACATCGCCTATTCAAAAGAAAAAAAAGTAGTGAATTTTTACTAAAATTGCCTTTTTGTTTGGAGTATTCTAGTCAAAATCTATCTCTAGCCCTAATATCTCCTGCAAATAGAGCTTAGCTTCCACCACTCTATAAGATTTGAAGGTCTCCCTGTTCGTAACTTCAATTTAGTCCCTCTCGTTCAGCAAGTAACGATCTAATGTGTCCGCTCAGCCAGAATTTGTTCAGTACTTTCGCTGGTATGTTCTTTGCTCCATCGACCCAGCCTAAGCAATCCTCAGCACCACATGAGCAGCGGAAGGGCTGTGACATCTCCCATTCGGTACTGGGGTAGAAGAACCTCAACTCCTGGCCAGTGGGGATGTCCCTGAGACTCCACACCTCAAGAACACCGGCAACGGGACTTTCGAGTTCTGACTTTGGGTTGGTAGTAAGAGTTGAGGTGACGAATCGCACGTTCGGATCGCATGAATGGTTGCAGTATAGTAGATCCGAGTTTAGCCTGATATGCTCTGTCCCGGATATTTGCACGGTCGAATAGTCCTTTGTCGAAGCCAGTGTGGTCGAAGTATTCACGGCAAATAAGGAATCCGCTGGAATGTCATGAGCGGCGACTGCGGTCAAACAAAAGGTAGGGCCGGTAACGTCGGAGCCGGATGCAAGTGTATCTGAGCGACGGACCGTGATGGCTGAATGAGAAGGCTGCTCCCATGTTTGCGATAAGGGCTGCTGCGGTTTCAGCGGTTGGCCCGTTTGCGCCTCTGCGATGGTCATGGTTGCGAGAGAGGTAAGAAAAGGATAGGTAGTAGGCTAGAGGTTACTGAGAGAAACAATTGATAAAATGGAGAGGCCAGGGTAGGTGGTGGTGGTCTCGATGAAAGAAATATTGAAAACAACGCGGACTTCTTATTTGGTATCAATCAACCCGGTGTTTTGAAACCGAGGCTGTTCAGGTGTAGCGACTCTATTAGGTTGCCAGAGACCCATCATCCCGATCTCGTTCCGGAGAAATCGGGGAGCGCGAGATGGATCTACCTAACTTTCAAGCATTGATAACGATCCATAGTTTGGACGAAGGATTTGCCCAAAGTACATCAAGAATTTGCAAACAAGTGATTTCGGCTTCGAAATCATCTACGTATGCTTGGGAATCATGTCTATTAATTCCCAGCGTGTTTGATTGCCCAACACGACAGGTCGGGATGAAGGCTTGGAAGTAGCCGGGTGAAAGGGAAATATCGGGAGGGAGCGTTTCTTCCGATGGCTTGGGGTTTGAGAGCCGTTCGAGTGTTCATTAATCAGTGCGCGCGCTATGATTTTAGCTTATTTGAAGCTTATTTGAAGAGTTTGAAAACACACCATGGTTAACTTGTTTCTATTGTCGGTGAAGCCTTAATGATCAAGTCGGTTCAATAAAATAGTGATGACCAGCCACACAATGGCTACCAACAGTATTAAAATAGTACAACCCAGAGTTTGGCTAACAAGGCAAAAAAGTATACATACATGCATGCATACATACCTGCAGGCTCGTTGACAGTGCATCAACACTTCCAAACCAGCGTTTCGAGGCAAATCATATGTGCCAGCCTAGGGGAAAGGTCACCCCTCCCATCCGCAGTTGCTTGGTTAAATCAGTCAGCTACAATTTACCAGCTTGCGGTTGGCGTATCGAATATCGTTCTTCCCTGCCTCTCTTGAGCGCCACTTACTACCATATGCTGGCACAATGATCCTCTTGCAGTAGCTACTTCCTGACAGGCTCTTTGATCAATCGCATCAAAGAGCTGAGCAAAATACTTCCCTCTTTTCTCTTCCACTTCCTCCCTTACTTCATGGTTAACTAGCTAGAAAAGACTCGCCTCTTATCATTAAAGAAGCTTGTAGTCTTGTCACTGCTAGTTTTCATTACGTGGGGAGTTGTATAGCTTGTACTTCTTGACTTTCTTTTCTTACCTTTCCATACCCAAATCTTCTCCAATATGGGTGTCTTCAACACTATTGCGGTTTTTCTCGGCATTATTGCTGTCTGTTCGATAATAATCGCCCTAGGAACCCTCCTCGGCGTCGCAACAGCTGGAGTGGCAGCTCTGGCGCAGGCGAGCTCACGCTTCCGCACGTACTTGGAGGGTGAGCACTTCCAAGAGGCCCGATTAGAAGATGGTTTAACGAGTGATGATGAGCGGTCTCGCGGGATCCGTCAAACCACACAGTGAGTACTTTACATGTCCCAGCAAATGAGAACAGTACGTTGCTGACGAGAATTGTCCGCTCAGGACAACGAAAATCAATTGGTCTGCAGGATACCCAGCGTTCTCCAAGGGGAAAAAGCTCACCAAGAAAGTTGAGATTTTAGCCTCCGGAAAAGGACTAGGCTCTTCAATGATCAAACTTGCACCTCTCTTTCCAGACACGGTGATGGCAGGTTAGTCTTTTGTGAAGCTGTCCGACTTTCCACGACTTTGTTGCAGCAAGCTGATAGCAACTTGAAATTCAGTATTTGACCCCGACCCTATCGCTGTGGGAGAGACCAATTCTCGCATTACGAAGCTCCGCGATCAATTTTCAAAGTCTGGCAAGCCAATTGTTGGCAACCCATATCAGAACATCAGCGCCTTCCTTGTAGCGCATCAAATAGCCGCCCCGACATATTTTGCCAGCTCTCAGCTCACCAAAGTCTTCATTTCAATTCCCAGTCAGCAGTCCTTTTCGGAAAAGAGCCACAGCATTGTCAGCATGGCCAGGCGGTACGCCCCCGTCGTCCAGTCAGGCGGCGTTGTCTACGCCATCTCTGAAAACGAGGATACCTTGCAGCGATTTGCTGGAGAGTTCGACTACGCCGGTGATCTATGGCGCCGTGTTCCTGAAAACGAATGGACGCACGATTCGATTATGGCCATCATGGGAGACAAGACAAAGGAGGGGTCTTCTGGAGAGAACAAAATTGCAGTCTGGAAGCGAAGATAGGCTTTATTGTGCTCAAATTTGGCATAGCCTGACTTAAGAGAAGCTGATTCGCGTATGAGCGCGTAAAGTAAAAGTTGTTTATTATCATTACACAGATCAATAGGAACGAAGTTCAATATCATCATCTTCTGTCAGGAGTCTTGCTTATGTAACTAAATAACTAATCACTCAGCGAGTGGCTTTGAGTGAGAATGTAGCTACGGAGGACAACAATATTAAACATTGTCAATTCCCTAACAGCAAGGGAAGATTATATCAATTGGCATTTTAGCTTATGCCAGTCTGTCACGATGGTACCTATATTCCCTCTGTTCGCGTTAATTCTGCAATATAGCGAATCTGACGAGGCGAATAGTCCAAGGACTCTTCGCCAACGTACATCCACTTCCACCACCCCCGACTCGCCGACCTCTTTGAAGATTTTAACCGGCCATACACATCCGCTGCTAGTATATCATCAGCAAACAATCCCTCATCGATCGCTAATCCAGCCCACCACGCCCAAAACCAATCGATACCAGCATCGCAGACCCCCTCCTTCCTCCCTATCGAAGACATTTTCGTGCTACCGCAGTATCAGCCCGTGAACCCTGAGGACGAGGATGATGTGGTACCAGATCAGCATGCGGCATTTGGGATTACAAGGGCGATGGATGGGCGTAGAGAGATTGTTTGGCGCGATTTGGGGCTGGAGGAGTTGATGAGGGGTGTGAGGCTAGGGGGAAGTGGTGCTGCTGGCGGCGGCGGCGCGGGGAGCAAAGCTGGTGGGGAAGGGGAATTGGTGGGGAGTCGGGCAAGGAGGATGAGGAGGGTTGTTTGTTTGAGATGACATTTTTCTTTTCTTCCTTTCTTCCCTTTTTCCTTTTTCTTTCGCGGGGGAAATTCGTGATGTTGAAAGGAGACCAGGTTAAGACTGGGCGAGCGTTTCGTTCATGAGGTCGGCGCATACCGGGCTTCATGCGGGAGTGGACTATGTCCTTTTGCCTTTTATCTCATTATATATACCCCTAGTTTTACTGTGCATTTGCTATTCATACAAATAATATCCTTTATGATGAATTACAGTGAGACGAACCTAGCCTGCAATGCCCGAGAACCTCCCGATGCTGTTAGCGACTCCTCGAACCAAACTCCTTCCAAGCCGTTCTTGACTAGATCCTGATGAGGTCTACTCTTGCCCTTTCAAACACTCTATGACCTACGTGCTTTGCATTCTGTTCTTCATCTGAGAGTGATCGCGCATGCAGCGCAAGTTGTGCGTATGTTCCGGGCCCTCTCCTTCTCGACAGGGTGCCGGGATTTATTACTAAGACGCCGTCAACAACCTAGACGCCTGGTTAACTTGAAAATATTCAACGTGGCTGAAAGTTTGGGCAAAAGAAGTGCAATCTTACCCTCACGAACGGGGGTAATACGCTCGGGGTAATAAGGACATCTGGCCGGACATTCCACCATTCTCCTAGCTTCAGATATCTAAGATCTAGCATGGCACCTGTCGCGATGCCGTTTTCAGTGCCAGACTTCGGTAAATGCTCCCTAGCAGATGGTGGGAAGACAGGAGAAAAGTGTCGCTGCTCAATCAGATATCTGGATAGCCTTGTCAACAGATTTCCTTCCTTTGGTTTCCCCCCGAGAACCTCCTCATTTCTCAACTCGTATAAGACATCATAGGCGCAAAGGCCGAAAACGGCTTCGTTCAAAGACACAGTCACGGGGTTCGGCACCATGCGCACATTCTTCGGTAAACCGAGTTCTCGCTTTAGTAGCATCTCTTGAGGCCAAGAAACGTGTTTGCTCACCGCATCGCGCACGGAAGGAATTAGAATTATGGTAATACTAGGAACAGCCATGGCTAGTTGGTGTAGTGGCCGAGATATGCAATGTCTGAATAGTATCGAGAGGGTTGTGGTGTCTGGGTCTACGCCGCTTATTTGTGGGAGATCAAAGTCTCCTGTGGCAATTAACGGGTGTTCAATATCTAGGAAAGGACCTGTTAGGACCAGAGTATCGGCGGATTCTTCTGCCGCTTTAGCACATAGTTCATTCAGGGGCTCGAAGTTCAGGTTATCGTCAGTTGTGTATGGCCCTGACGCTATGTGCATGTTTAGTGGTCCAGTTCCCGATTCGCTGAGCCGCTCACTTATGGAACTTATGGTCGCGGGCGCAGTAGCAGCGGGAGGAAGTAATGGTGTTGGTAAAACTTCAAGGGCGGTAAAATACTCGCCTGAAGCGTTTATACCCTTGATTGCAACAATTTGTCCAGGAAACAATTGGACCGATGGTAGAGAGTCAACCTTCAACGGTATGCGCAAACCGGCGCCTGCACGACGAGACATCTCAAACACTAGAGATGCTGTATTAAGTTTTCCTTCCATGCTATCAGACGCAATTCTGCCAACAGCAATGATTTCTCTTGTACTTTGGTGCGCGGCATTCCCAAAGGGTGTATCATTAGAGCTATACTGTTTCTGATAAATGGCTGCAAATTGGTCTATCCTATCATCGAGAACTTCGGAGGCTTCGGATAGTTTCATCGCCATTGGCTTATACGTGAATTTCTTGATGTCCGTGTTCGCAGCAAGCTTTATGCGTGCTTCAGAGTAGGGCGCTAAGGGAGGTTTGGCAGCTGCAAGCTCTGAATTAAGGGTCTCTAATACTTGTCCGCGATTCTGACGCTCGGAAAAAGGAGTGGGACTGTCTTGATCATTAGGTAAAGGCTTGAAGATAGAAATACTGAATGGTACTCATACGCAGGTAGATCTGATACTCCACCCGGGTGCTTCATGGGGGTGCGTGCACTTAGGAGGGAGTTGCAATTGTCTGCCCTGGGGACTTTGGCGGTGGAAGGAGTGTTAAATCCAGCCTTTCGCTTAACGGATTTCCCGACGTGTGGTGTATTGGGAACCAAGTCTCCCAACCTACCCGATAGTAAGCAACACAAGGTAATTCGTAATGGAAATCTCAAACATCGTACATGTCAAAAACATCTTGATTATTGCTAGTAGCCCGAGGAGTTGCGGAAGTAATATTCCTTTTCTCCGTTGGTTTCAAGTGAGCTTTGCCTCTAGACTCCCGCTCCAATGTGTCTTGGATATCTCGTTTTAAAGCGCGCACAGTGTCCAGATTAAGTTGTGTTTCTTCGGCCCCCATCTTAAGGGAGTACGATTCCCATTTATAGAACAATTCCTGCGCGGAGAGTGCGTGGAGGTTCATGATGGACCGAAGCTCCGTGAGAACGTCTCGAGGGAGTCCATCGGGATTGCCACCAGCAAATAGCTCATTGAGCTCGGCCGTGATGTTATCCATACTCAATATTCTGCTGTGACAAGGCCAATGGTTGCTGAAGGTGAGCAATCGTTGTCGCTAATCATCACATCAAACGAAACAGCATTTTGACGCGTTTTAACGCGTTGAGTGGTTTTGTTGTACCGGAACAACAGTTTTTACGGATCGGCGCCGCTTTTTGCCGATGGCCGCGAACAAAGGGAGTTGATTGGTGAATGCACTCGCCGCCTTGGTCAGCTGGAGCGTTTTTCTTATCATTTGTTGGGGAGTAGTTTTGACACGCAAGAATTCTGGTTTCAATTTGTCCTGTGGTTAACTTTGATTAAAGCCTTCTCGGTGTGTATTGCTGCTGTTCTTGGTGCAATCAGATTGGAAGTCTGTGATTTACAATGGCAATGGAGCCGGCGAAGGCTCCCCCTATTGAAACCCAATCTCAACTAGCGGAAACCGCAGAGATGGAGAAAATGGATGGGCCTCAGCCATTACCTCCGACAGAAATTGAAGAGCCAGCTAAAAATCAATCTTTTGCTAATACTCTCCCCGAGTCCGGAGCCGATGGCCCAATCAAGACTCCGTTCCCACGACCGCTCGATCACTGCAAGCCCCCGCGTCCCCGTAAATTGGACTCAGACCAGCAAACCAAGTATGAGACTGTGCTGAAAGCGGTTTGCGAGTGGACGACGGTCCCAACCACCTCTGCAAAAAATGCACCGACAGCGCCTATCACAGATGACGAGCGAATGTTCCTTACCAAGGAGTGCTTGCTGCGGTATCTTCGCGCTACAAAATGGGTTGTTGCTGATGCTATCCAACGACTTCAGGCAACTCTAACATGGCGGCGGGAATATGGCGTGAAAGAGCATAGTCCAGAATACATTTCGATCGAAAACGAAACTGGCAAACAAGTTATCCTGGGTTTCGACTATGACGGACGCCCTTGTCTGTATCTAAATCCAGCACGTCAGAACACCGAACACAGCGACCGCCAGATCCAGCACCTAGTCTTCATGCTTGAACGAGTCATAGACCTCATGGGACCGGATCAAGAATCCCTAGCCCTTATAGTGAATTTCAAGCAAACGAGGTCTGGCCAAAATGCAACAATTAGCCAAGGGAGGCAGACTTTACATATTCTTCAGAATCACTATCCTGAACGTCTGGGGCGGGCCCTGGTAATAAACAGTGAGCTCTGCAACACGGTGTGACTTTGTTGAAGTTCTATTTTTGCTAATACCATGCCTAGTGCCGCTTGTCATTCTGGGTTTCATGAAAATAATCACACCGTTCATTGATCCGCAAACAAGAGAAAAGCTCAAGTTTAACGAGCATCTTCGGCTCCACGTCCCTCCAGATCAGCTATGGGAAGCTGTCGGCGGAGACGTCGAGTTTGAATACGATCATTCAGTATACTGGCCGGCACTTAATGCCCTCGCTGCTCAACGGAGAGAAGAGTATCGGCAAAGATGGATCAAAGGTGGCAAGCTCGTGGGCGAGAATGAAAATTACCTTAAAGGAGGAAGGAGTAAGAGTTGTGGGGAGATTGAAGGGATAGACACTGATGAAATTGCAGAGAAATTGGAGCAGTTGGATGTTAACAGCCCGGTTGCCGCCCAGCCTCAGACGGCGACTGCATAAACTGACTGATTGTAGTTGGACCACATACTTGCCCTGTGGCATTAATTTTCTCGGGATTCTTTTTGATATTCTCTTCTATCAGAAATTTTTTTTCGGTGTTCACAGGAGTTTTGATGTTATTATATCATGTCGAGATAGATACCCGCTAGAATATAATATTTAATTTGTGACTAGTATCGACATGCCATCCCCGGCAGGCGGAGAGAAGCGCAAATTCCTCACGGCTCAAGGGTTACACGGCATACCATCTAGCGAAAGGGGTCATCAGGTTCCCTTTTCCACTGTCATGATGACTGGGACTCGATGGGCTGAGGCGGAACAACAAAGGACCGAGACATCCCACTTCGCATTTGTGGCCGCAAGCAACATCACCTTCCATCCCCTCGACCGCCAACTAGGCAGAGTAGCTCTAGATGCTGATTCTACTTGGACCTGGATGAATGGGTAGATCTGCAACAAGCCAATCCCTGGCCCGGTTGTATATACGAACTGTAGGCCCCTCTCTCTCTTTTGTCCCGCGTCGAATGGCCGTCTGGATTCATATGAAGCTCTGCTGAGCTATTAAGTTGCGCTTCTGGATTGGAAGGTCGGAGTTGTGCTCTGTGCCTCGTTCACGTTTCCGCAACGGCCAGAATCGCAATCGCCTAACACAACCATCATATCCTTTGCAAGCTGATATTAATTCCTCTGCTCCGCTAATTATTTTCCTCCCTCCGTTTTATGCAGCCGCTGTCACCGGAGCCCACACCGCAATGATGCCGGATGATGCCCTAACCCGACCACATGCAACAACCTCTACTAAGTCGTCTCATCCTACCTCGAATCCGGGCTCACCACCCTACGGTGCATCCAGAGGCAGTCACGAGGCGGGCTTTGTGCAGCCGTCGTCCTACCTGCGGCCGCGCGGTGTCTCCCGTCCAATTGTTCCTGTCGAGAGACCTGCCGATCGTGATGAAAGGCAAGCACTGGTGAGTGTTTATTTCCTTACAGCAAAAATGCTTTTTTCAGCCACGCTCTCGATTTGGTCTTTTCTTCCTACTTCCGCGTCGACAACCCGCCGTTTCACTAGCTAACCCATTCCCTACTAGTGGCACATCCGAGATTTCCTGAAAAACCACACCAGCTATGACGTCCTACCCCTTAGCTTCCGTCTTATCGTCTTTGACACTTCGCTGTCGGTAAAAGAAAGTTTGAACATCCTTATACAGAATGGTAAGTTAGAATCCCCGGTCAATAGTATTGCTCTTCGAAGGTTTCTATAAACGCCCACATGTTAACCACATCTCCTATGCCTATAGGAATCGTTTCTGCTCCTCTTTGGGACTCGAATACCTCAACTTTTGCCGGTCTGCTCACAACCTCCGATTACATAAATGTCATTCAATACTATTTTCAGAACCCTGCCGCGCTGGCAAGAATAGACCAGTTTCGGTTGAGTAGTCTCCGAGGTATCATTTGTCTCCTCCTACTTAGTTTGACAACAATTAATGGCATCGTTAGAGATTGAGAGAGCACTTGGCGTAGCTCCCCCAGAAACGATATCAATCGATCCCGAAAAGCCCCTTTACCAAGCATGCCGGTACATGCTTTCGTCGAGGGCTCGAAGGATACCATTAGTCTCATACGACAGTCAAACTGACAGAGCTCTAGTGGTCAGCGTCGTAACACAGTATCGAATTCTAAAGTTCATGGCGGTCAATGTGCCTCAGACACAGAATTTACGCAAACCCCTTAAAGAAATCAGCCTCGGTACATATAAGAATATTGTGACAGCGTCATTGGATACTCCAGTTATCGACATCATCCATAAATTAGTCGAGCGCAGCATTTCCAGCGTTCCAATTGTCAATTCAGAAGGTGAGCTTAGGACGAAGTCAAGTTGTTGCAAAACGTCTCGCTTTTTCACTCTTTTAACACTTTCTTAGGCGTCGTTTACAACGTCTTTGAAGCTGTCGATGTTATTACATTAATCAAAGGAGGCGTTTACGATGACCTCAACCTGCCTGTCGGAGAGGCACTTAAGAAGCGTTCAGCGGTGCGTGATTCCCGTTGGAAGCCAATGTAAATGCAAACTAATAACCTGGTAGGACTTTCCTGGTATCTACACATGCTCCGTTGATGATGGCCTTGACACAGTTCTCGACACTCTCCGAAAATCTCGGGTCCACCGATTCATTGTAGTAGACGAATTTTTCCGACTAAAAGGCATTCTCACACTCAGTGACATCCTCCATTACCTCGTCATCGAAGGCGAGCAGGACGAACTCTAAGGAGACGATTTATGCACGGAATATAGGAGTTTAAAGAGGGATGGAGTTTTCCTGGGGGCATGCATGGTATACTGGGTGGTTTTGGATCTTCGACTTTTCCTCATTGCTATAAAAAAGGGGGCCATCTGAGTTCGAAATGGGCATTTCAACTGGTTTCTTTAGTCTTGGATTTCTGACAGGTCCTGCCTGTTTTTGGTGCACATGGTAAAAGAGATCGTGGCAGCGCCATGATTGTGCACATCGACTATCATTGCTTATAATATTTTGGTATTGTGTTCTATATTTCTTGTCATGGCTTTTCTGCCTTCCTTACACGTTTTTATTCACTGTTTATATTTCACTAAAACAAATATTTAACTAATGACGAAAGACAGAAAATCATCAAATTGATATAACTCGGAGGATCTTTTTGGTATAAGTTACATATACTGCCAACTTAAGTTGTCTGAACGGCCATTGTGGAGAGCTGCGCTTTCCCTACATTGCTCGGGAAGAATATTACCATTGTTCTTTCCAGTCACCTTGATGGCAAATACTTCGCTATTTTCCCTGCTTGAAGCAGCTTCATATGAACCTCTTGCGACGCCCGCTTTGAACTTTGGCAGCCCAGAATCCGTTGCAGCAAGGTCAGTTTATATTCAACTAACAAACAGGAGGACGAGGTTGGAGGATGGGGCTAGCTCAGGCTCGCCAGTACTTGTCCCGTCTCTATAGGAGGACTCCCAAAAACGCAGCCGACCTGAAGTTGGGCGAACCCGAATCCGTCGCGCCGGCGTTGGTAACTCAAGTTGAAAAGACAAACCACTCCACTAAGACACCCGAACCAATCGACTTTGATGTCGCTGACCAATTGTTGGTTCAGCGCTCAAGACACAACAGTAACTCTTCGATAAGTGGATTAAAAGAGCATGGCTCAGAGTACAACGAGTCAACTTTTGCGGCAGGCCGGCCTATTGACAACTTTGAGCAACAAGGACTTTCCAATTCCCAAATTGACCGGTCGAAGTTCAATCCCACAACTTCCTCCTACCTTTCAGTTTCCCAAACTCCCAAATCGCATGGTTTAGTGCCTGCCAAAAAGCTGAGACGGTCACCAAGAGCAGAAGCCCTTGTACTTGAAGCAAAACAAGACAATGTCTCAACCTCGAGGAATACGAGCAATCAAAGTGTCTTTTCCGAAAAGTCGAATACGACCGTCTGTCACGATCCGTCTAAGCGGTGTCGGAGCCCAATCGCCACGCTAGATGGTATACTCTCGGAAGCGCCTAGTGACCCTTTTTCAGATAGCCATGCGGTCAGGCAGGTTTCGGAAGATTCGACTTGCCGAGACAATAGTACCGAGCTGGGAAGCTCTGAAGATTTCGTGGTTCCTGGGCCTAGATATGATGATGTGCGCTGGCGGGCAACTACGCGTGCCTCGCATAAGGGGAATCGCCTGGCTTCGAGATTTTCCAGTAGCTCATCCAATAGCGCTTCACGAAGGATTCTGGAGGGTAGAGAAATTGCACGTCGAGAGTTCGCACGGTCAAGGGCATTTCTTGCATTCAATACCTCTGCTCCATATTTCGAATTGGACACCCTTATCCCACCGAGAAATCATGGGCAAATTTCCGGTGAGTGGGAAGTACCTCCCATATTCACGACTTAAATGTCTAATCTATCCAGATACCCCAGTTGTAAACCAACCCAGTTCTTTTCTCCGTCGGATTCGAACGGCGAAGTCTAGTCTAACAATGGGGAGAAGGAGCACCGTTAGGGGAAAATTGCGACGCATGAGGACTTTGGCGAACCTTACCGCACATTATCGCCCTGGCTCATTGTTAGGTAAAACTCTGGAGGATCTTTCTCGGCTTGGAGGAGAGAGCATATTGTCGAAGCTTCCTCCCCGCTATTTCCCAGGAACTTTGAGACTCCCAACTTGTATTGCCGCAACAGCTAGCACGTTGATAAACCACGGTATAGAAGATTACATCCCTTCCCGGCTTTGATGGACTTGTTAGTAACTAGATCCAGGTACCTCTACTCCTTACATACACAGGGAACTAGGCAATCAGGATTTAGTCAACATCCTGTACAGCTATTATGCTGGTCAAGTACTGGGCGCGGAGAAGCTCAAAGAAAAGATAAACAAAACAATGCGGCCGATCGACCTCCCCATAGAGCTGATCAGCAAACATGGACATGGGAGAGGCGATGGCTATATGCATGTCATTTCGACAGTGCTTAAACACTTTCTAGCTGAGATCCCTGGCGGGATTTTAGGCTCCATGCGCCTATATCACGCACTTGAGAAAATACGCTCCAACGACTTTTCCCATATGAATAGTCGCCACGACCCGGGTCGAAAAGGCTACCTGCCGGATATGGTGCCGCCTTTGGCAGCAAAAGTGAGAATGATCGCGCTAGCAATGATGGCTTTGACGACAGATGCGCAGTTGGAGTTGATTTGCTCCATATTCGGCCTCCTTGCTGTAACGGCAGATGAATCACATGTAATGAAGCAATTTCACTCAGGTCACCTCCACCCAAAATCTGAATGTGATCGTTGCGAAGGGCTTACGGACGTCATTCAACTAGGGGAAGACTTCGGACATCTCTTGTGTGGAATCAGTGAACCTGAACTCGCAGTTGAATCCAAAACCAATCTTGAAACGCATGCTGTCGATGTTACCACGATGTTGATTTATTTTTGGAAAGATATTTCGCGGCAGTTCGGGGTGTGGGAACTCATGGACACCTGAGCGGTCTGGGGTGCAAATAACCTGTACGTAAGGAATATGAGCATTCATTCTCTAAGAGCGACGGAGCATCGGTTAGTTTGAGTCAATTTTGAGGTATCCCCACAGCTCCACGCTTCGCATTCAGATGTTAAAATAATAACAAGTCTTTTGAGACGCACTTTCATATCCTGTTTTATATGGAGAAAACGCGAGTGTTCAATTACATATTATCACTTCGGTCTCTGGATTATCCCATCTTATCCTCAGGAGGGGGTTGTGCCGACGGTTCTCTCATGGGAAGAGCCTCCTCACGCTCAGCTTGCCGCCGAGCTCTCCATAGAGCCAATTGTCGTCGTGAATACTCTTTGGCGCGTGTAATATCGCTTTTCACATCAGATACAAATTCGTCAATAGTCGGACGGCCACGATAGAGCCACAACGCTACAAATATTACTGCTGTAATTATAACGGCCCAGAATAACGCGACGAACAGATACATAATCAGGATAGATATGGCGGAGAGGACAAGAGATATGAGTGTCCAGATACCAAGGGGAACAAAAGCTGTTACGCTGAGAACGGCGAGAAGGGAGTATCGAATTGGAAAGGTGGAGGTGGGTGACATGGAGTATGGGGGCTCTGGCACTGTGGCAGAGAGTTCAGGAGAGAAGGAGAGAGTCAAGACTGGCACCTTTGAACCGGGGAGTTGGTCGTCCTGTTATTAGTTAGCATCTGAGTTGTGTCATTATGTGTCTAATAGACTCACCCAGTCCGGTCCGTCTGTGCGAATTTCCAGCTGGCCTTTTTCATTCCATAGTGTCCGAAGGGTAACGTACATCCGCCCGTTGCTCACCGAGGCACCTAGTAGAATTGCGTCTGCTTCGTTGAACCATGGTAAGTTGATACCATCTGTTTCGCCGGCTGGAGAGCGCACGGAAAATCTGATGGAATTTAGTGACGCTTGTTCGGTTTCTTTACTTTTTCCGTTACTTTGACCAGTGGTGCTGGGGGGTTGTAGGAGGATCGGGGCCGCGTTGGAGACAATGAGGCTTATATTGGCATTATGCGTGGGAGATGGAGCGGATACAATGGTGAAGGATAGGGCAAAACGAGATTGATGAGTGAGATGGGCTTTGTCGATGGCTTCGTGTCCCGACTCGCGACTTGGGAAATAAATGGATGTTCTGGGACCTGGTTAGATTTGTTTTCTCTCTGTTCCGTCATACCTTGTTCATGGGCATTCGAGGCTATTTATTTTCTCTTTGTGTTTGTGGGATGTCGGAAACTCACTCATATACTCGTGTTAATGTCTTTCCTGAGCGCAGCACTTGCGTGGGATAATTAGTCCCATCGTCGTGGGGCGCCGGCGACGGTAATGCAATATAGATGAATGCTAGTGCTAGTCATCATTAGCCCAGCCATCCTTCATGACATGAGGTTCTATCATATGTGGACTGGAAACATTCTCACCAAGCCAGGTGGTAATGCTATAAAAAGCAATACGTAATGCGGTTCTTGGGCGTATCATTGGGGCGTTCGTTGTTATGGGAGTTCCTTTCAACCTTGGTATCACCACACTGTTGAAAACCCGACAGGCAAGCCGCGAAGGCTTTTAGACAGAGTTAAGCTTGTCCTTTTTGAGTTTGGGAGCCTCAACTTCCGCAAACTCTAAGCTCAGGTTCTTGGCATCCACCAGCCAAGCAAAGCATCCTCTATTGAGTCGAAGAGTTAAAAGGGAATAGTCTTATTTTTACACCTCCAAACTAGAGGGTTCGAATCTTTGATGCATACATAACCACCCGCTATAACCGATTGCATACCGACCACTCAGAATTGGCTTTATAGATTGAGATACCAGAGAACCAAAAGAAGCCGGGGTTTTCATTAGCTCAGCTGATAGCCTGTGTCCTGCGGGCGCTTTCAATGACCAATTCTTTTCGACAATGAAATTCAGCAAGGCAACCCTCCAGGCCGTTCTCGCATCAATAACGGTAACTTACTTGGCGCTCAACTTCGTCCGTGAAAGTCGCTTCATTCCTCAAGAGTGTTTTCTCCGTCGTAAGTCTGAGCTGATCTACAGTTAATTGATTCAACAACGAGATGAGACTACAAAGACCACTTCCAATTTTCCTATAACCCCTGGGACGACGGCTCACTTGATGTTCCCACGATCCCCTGGACACTCGGATTTTTCACTAAGGGGCTCGATCAACTCTGGGTCTCGCGAGGAATGCAATTCAGCTCGTACGTCTGGGCTAATCTCGGAGAGCTATGGAGTATAAAAAGGAAAGACAGAGGTTAGGCTTAAAGGATAGGACCTGTTATTCAGAGTTTGGAGACCCTGACCATGAACCTCGACGAATCTTTTGACTAGACCCTGCAGATCGCAGAACCTTATTGCATCCGAATTAGGCTCAACTAAGGCTAGCAAAGAATGTGAGAGGATCGCTGCTAAGTTCAAACCGAGCTTCAGTATCTCTCCCACAATGTTGACAGTAGCATTCATCTCGTCCTCAAGGACTAGATGGAAGAGCAACTGCCTGGACAAAATGAAGCGTCGCCTGACAAAGAAAAGGGAAGAGACGCTTGCACACATAGTAGTGGTGATCTTCAGCTTGGTGTAAAAATCAAGGGACAGGAACAAGTTCAATCCCAAGGAATATTTTAACAGAGACTCTTATCGGAGTTTTTGGAGAGAATAAAGGGCTACGCGGCGTTTTTGCTCAAGGTTAAACTCGCAAGCGGCCCGACTCAGAATGTTGCGTTTGAACAAAGACCCAAGGTTTCCCTCAATCTGTGTGGTGGGAGCCCGCTGAAGAAGGGTGTTGTGGATCAAATGGGGTGTGGTGGAATTCCGTAGAGCTAGTAAAAGGATGGCGAGGCATAGATACGCAATGCGACGAGAGATTTGTCCTTGGACATCTGGCCAAAGTAGCATAGCTGTTCATCGAACACTGGACAGTTCCCACAAGTATACGGTTCATCCGGTACGGACTTTTTCAGGACTCCTGGAGGAAGAGCCTTGCAAAAGCAAGTGATGATGATTTTCGCTATTCTGACGGCGATTCAATGGTTGTAAGACTCTGAGGGAACGACTGGCCACTTGGAAAAATTTCCCATATTAATTGGCGCTTTAAACCGTATCCAGCAATCAATCTATTGAGAATTGCTCGCCCAAGTCATAGCGAAGCCAATGTGTGCAGCGATGAACGGGAAAGCTCCTTCCGTTATATTCCATCCTCAGTTCCCATGAAGAGGGCTAAAAGCCAACGACGCCTTCTAGACCATGTATCCTGTGCTATATTCTCCAAGTTTGCAAATGGAATCTGGATTAGCATTTTAGAGTAAAAGGCCATTCACTTCAGAAACCTCCAAAGTCAATCGAGACATGATGCTTTGTAAGAGACAGGCTCAGTCCGAGCCCATGCTTCACTTGGGCTTAGAGCGCAAAAAGAGATATGCAGGCGAAACGTGAAGCTGGAGGCACGTGGTGGCTGGAAGTCGCACTGACACATGAGTCATCCGTCATGCCAATTTAGAACAGTCAGCTAAAACGGCGAGGCGGACCATATTCGCAGCAAATTAGGATCCTCGATGTTCGCAAAAGTGCTATGAAGAAGTTAACTCAAAGAGGCCTTGAAAACATAAAAGGACAAGCGTTGATTGGTGGAGAACACAAGGCACCACGGTTCCCTCGCGCCAACGACGGGTGAGATTGGTGTTGGGACCACCGCTGGACTCGTTTGAACCCCAACCTTTTAAAATACGCTCGCGAGAGTAGGGAATTTCGAGAGTAATAAGAATATAAGGAGTTTATACAGAATAGCAAGGCGCAAACGACAGCGCGGGTGGTGTGACTCTAAGAGTCGAGCAACACTACTGCCCCGCCTGATGCTTGAGAGCAATGAGTATGACGGTCCCACGCCTTCACAACTCTTTTCAGCAGTTGGAGAAGGTTCGTCACGTTCATCTTATTGAATAACGAGATTGAAATCTTCAGTCACTGACAATGGCAACATTAGCTAGGCGAAGGCACATATGCAACCGTACGCTTAAACCTCACCTTTTTCATGTCATTTGCTCGTAGAAAATGTGACTGAGTTTTTAACGGAGGCACTTCCTTACGCTAGTAGGTTTACAAAGGGCGTAATTGCCAGACAAACGAGATGGTGGCGCTGAAGGAAATACATCTCGATCCTGAGGAAGGGACTCCATCGACAGCAATCCGGGAAATCTCTTTAATGAAGGAGCTCAACCACGAAAACATTCTGGCTCTGCATGACGTGATCAGTATAGAGAATAAGCTCATGTTGGTAGTATATGGATAAGGACCTTAAGCGCTACATGGACACGCATGCTGGCCCGTTGGCCCCCATAACCATCAAGTCCTTCGTTTACCAGTTGCTGAGCGGAGTTGCTTTCTGCCATGAAAACCATATCCTCCATCGCGACCTGAAACCCCAGAATTTACTTGTCAATCAGAATGGTCGGCTGAAACTGGCTGATTTCGGGCTGGCGCGTGCTTTCGGCATACCTGTCAACACTTTCTCCAGTGAGGTGGTAACACTCTGGTATCGACCCCCGGATGTATTACTGGGAAGCCGCACCTATAACACCAGCATTGACATCTGGTCCGCTGGATGCATCATGGCCGAGTTGTATAACTGTCGCCCGCTGTTCCCCGGCACAACAAATGAAGATCAACTGCTAAAAATCTTTCGCATCATGGGTACGCCAACCGAGTTATCCTGGCCGGGGATAAGCCAGTTACCCGAATATAAGCTCGATTTTCCCGTCTATCCTCCGCAAAGCTTGCGGCAATTCATTTCCCGGATAGATTTCCTCGGCCTCGATCTGCTGCAACGCATGTTGCAGTTGCGTCCTGAGTTGCGTATCAGCGCCGCTGATGCTCTGGATCATCCATGGTTCCAGGTTATTCGCGACTCGGAGGTGGAGAGACACGGGCGGCGACTTTGACCTTCAAGCTTGCTAAAATAATAGCAGTAGTTGCAAGCATAGAGTTCCAACAAAAGCCCAGGCTTGAAAGTGATTTTTAAAACTTGAGGAGTCCAGGCCGGCGAAGGACTTTCCGGTTTGCATACATAAAACACTTGAAGAATATCTGCTTAAAAACTCAACCATTAGCCGCATAGGGTTGCATGGCCTGTAAATAGAGAACGATAACTAACCAACCCTGAGTCATTTCCCGAATTTGTACGGCTATCCGGCACTCAGGCCATTTAGCACTTCATTCCTCAAGTTGCAAAAGTGCAAAATGTCGCTACTACCAAATTTCATGTAGTTAGCGTCCTATTCGCAATCTTCAGCTCAGGATTCTCGCAGTTATTGCCGTAGAGTACGGAGTAGATGCCTCAGAAATTGGGGCTTTAGTGCAAGTGTGAACCATTCCGCGGCGGCAATGCAGCCCAGGACAAACACTTCTCCATGGCTAAGTATATACACACTTAATCCCAATTTCTGGAAATGTAGGTAATTCTTTGCGTCTCGACCTGCATTGCTCATGGGGAAAAGCTCCCTGCTCACGTAAGATCGAGACCCACACTGAGTTGTCAAATCTTATCAGAAAATGATAATATCCGCATCGTCAACAAAAAATATTGCCGGAATTGCAACGGTGAAAATCTGCAACGATGAAAACACCTAAATTAAAATCAAGTAGAGGTATGGGCTTGTCTTCTTCTTTTTATCGTTGCTTCTAATTATTCCTGTCCGCATAGCAACGTCCGTCCGATCTCGCGCCGCGCGTCGAGAAGGGTCGCCAGGCCTCGATGTTGACAAATCCCTAGCGTCGCTGCCTCGTATGGAGCGGACAGTTGCAAACAGACCCTCGGTTCTCAGCGCACAACATGATTCGGCTGTATCGAAAAAGAAGCAAAAGCGTATGACGCGTTCTCAGCGCCTACGGCAAGAGAAGGGTTTGGAAAGAGCGGAGATAGTAATGAACAAAACGGAAAAGAAGGTCGCAAAGAGTTTACAAAAGGGGAAGATTGTTAAGGCACGAAAGGTCAGGTGAATAGTATGCGGTCGGAGCGGCTCCTGGGAGTGCTAATTTGTGGTGTAGGCTACGTGGGATGACCTCAATAAGCGCGGCACAAATGCATATAAAGTCTTGCAAGACCAAGCTGCTGATGCTATGGATACAAGTGACAAAGAAAGACAGCCGGAACAACCAAAACCAGCAGTGCCTGCTGCCCACCAGACGCCGCCGGTCCCTGCGCAAACCGAAAAGTTTGATTTCGAGATAGACGGAGAGATCACCTAAGGTTAAGACATCGGCTTCAAATATATCGTCACGTCGGATTTTATTTCTTAGGTCTGAGTTGAGCAAGCATCCGGTCTATTTCCGACACGGCTGTACCAGAAGCCCGGTTTTTAATTCGTTCGAGGCTGCCGATATCCTTCGCCTTAAGAGCTTCTTCTCCAGCTTTAACCACCATGCCGCACTTCATCCACATTTCAATTATCTCTGAAACACTCAATGTGGTGCACTTGGGGATAAAAGTGGAAGCAAGTTTCGTGTTTCCAGCTCCGAGAATTTCGTTATAAAAAGGCTATGATATCTAAGCCATCCTTTCAAAAGAATAAAGGGATACACGTACCTCCCATCCAATAGGGGATCTTTTCGCCTTGCGTATGTCTTCAAGCTCCCCCCAGTCACGCTTTGCGACGAGGCCTCGCAATCTCAACCACCAATATATTTTCTCGGGTACTTTAAATTCGCTTTGGATTTTGCTGGCGCGTTTCCCGTACCCAGATCGAATCAATCTGTATATAGTTTCGTTCACACTTAGTCCAACAAAACTGGCGCCATCAGAGAGATCTTTATCTAAGGCCTCTTGGATATTTAGGAGTAGAGATGCTTCGCTCAACGCCTTGAGATGTAACTGAGCGTTTGCCTCTTTAGAATCTGAGAGCAACCGGGATGCGACACGCATCTTATCCACTTTTCCTTGCAAGCTAGGTTGCTTCAGAGCTTCTCTGAAGACCAAATTTGACCCATCAATAGGCCTGTCATCTTGGTAAAATAGGTCCTTAAGCAGCTCAGCGTCCTGATCCCAAGCTGACGCTTCAACGAGCGCAGATGCCGTCGGTCGGCTGTTTATAGTTCTGAAAAACGTTGCTAACGGGAGCTTGCGTTTTAGATGAAATAAAACGAAAAATATTAGATCAGTGTCTCCACTCTCTATAGCTTTGTCCAGGGCAACTGTATCTTCTTCCATGCTCAAAAGTAACGGGACCTGTTTTCCTGCCCGAGGTTCAAAATTCAGCAATTGCGTTGCTAGGTGTGTACGGCCTTCTTCATAGGCGGCTCGTGCGATGGATTCAAAAGATATCCCGTGCTTTCCGTGGAGTCTCTGAACTATTAGATGGCAAATTGTTTCGTCATCTTCACTAGAGGTCTTCACTTTCTGGCTGGCCCAGTTAACGTAAATTTTGTCAGCCGGCAGTCGGAGGTACTCGGATACACGAATGGCAAGTAGATATTCATGTCGATTAATCAAGCGTTCTATCAATTTTTCTGGAGTGAGTCTAAGGTATTGCTCGTATGAAATGGGGAGTCCGATCCGGTAGTCTCGAACTGCATTCAGAACGCGTAGCTTCTCGCACATATCTACAAAGTCGTCACTATTATAGAGTTCAAGGATCGACTTGCCAAATGACGCAGCTTTTAGAAGCTGCTTCTGCCAGTATGAGTTGAATTCCTGCCCGGCTGCCTTGACGCATGTGTCAACCGCTTCGACGAGGTTTGGGCGAATACGTTGAGCGTTTTCATTTGCTGCCGGTGATTTCTTTTCAAGTTGTTCTACCGAATCGAGTAAGACAGCGGCTGGTGAATTTGAACCAAGTCTGAATACTTCTTCAGTCACGTCTATCCCTCTGTCAGATATATCAAGAACACGCTTAAAGTCATACTAAACGTTACCTGGAACTTTTTGTAAAAACTCGCTAGCTTCATTAGTGAATAATCTCACTCCGTCAAGGTCGGAGATAACATGAATATGGCCATCATAGAAATACCTCAACACTAAGTCAGTATCAATCTTGTTCGGGGTTAAAAGGGTTCAGATAGTACTTTGTAGAAGCCCCGTTCGGGCCGACGTTATGGACTTCATCCTCCCATGAGAGAATTACAGAATCGTTGCCACACCACGTTACATCTCTGGGCGGAGTTTTTGCGCCAGAATCATATTCGCTGAATTTATTTTGAAAGTCGCTGCTGACTACCCAAAGTTTGCCGTCCCGGGTGAACAAAGCTACAAAACGGCCATTTGGAGAGACACTTATATGCTTGAAGGGTCCATTTTGCAAGACACGATCTTCAACATCAGTTGCGTCCGCTACGTAAATGGTTTGCCCAATCGCAAGAAGGACTTCCACAGAGCGGGAAAGAGTATAACTAGGTGGGATTAATGACCAAGAACAAATTTCTCCTTCTGGCGGGGACGCAAGTAGCTTCGGCCGTGGCTCGTCGTATCTCGTTACCGAAATAAGCTGATTGTTGTTTAGAAGAGCAACAAACCCGGTTAACCAGAAACGGCACTCCTTTACGCCGTACTCTTCGGCAACCTGGAGGCGTGTTAGGACGATCATCATGGATAACTAAATAGATACGTACACTTCCTAGGGAAAACGGCGAGAAGTCTCCATTTAAATCATAGTAGCACCGCACAGTACCGTCCTCAGTCACTACTAATAATCTTTCGTCTTCCGACCAACCAAGACCACGAATGGACCCATGATCCCACTGAGCAAAGTTAGAATCTAGATCTCCTTTCTCCTAAAGAAGACGAGGAACAAACATTGATTCGACTTATTCGCTGCCCAGAATATGAGTAGATATCAATGGTACACTTTGCAGTCTGCGCAGCTCGATATCTTTGTAGCTTGGTCTCATCACGGTACAGAGCTGGTTAACGGACTATTAGTCCAGGCTAGGGAGGTATTATAGAAGCACACTCACCTAGAGCGCCACCATATGGAGCGCCAACGGCGATATAGTTCTCTAATTCCAGATCTTCATCAAAAACAGCATCATATATTCGAACTTTCCGATAAAGTTGATCGCCGACTCTTTCCCAGTCAGCACGGGGGTTTGTAGGAGCCATTGGAAACCACGGGGATCAAAGTCCCAGTCCTCATCGCATCAAATTTGCGTAGCATGCCAAAGAAAGAGCTCCAGCAAAACGAATCAGCTCTTTTGTTGCAACGTTGTGTCTTGATGCTCGTTGATGTAAACTGGAGTCTGAGCGAGAGGTTGAAATTACTAGCGGTATTATATCCGTGGAATCTTACGAGGCTGTTACATGCCTTAACCTCTCATGTCATTATTGCTAAACTACTACTGTTGGCCTTCAAGACTATGAGTTATCTATGATTTAAAGAAAAATTTTAATATAGTATGGAGGGGCATAATGAGTTATTTGATAAACTCGAAGATTTATCCGATCTTGAAGTTGCTCTCCTTCTATGCCTCGTTGCTCAAGAACATGGCATCATCGACACGCACTCGGAGCACGTCGACGATCTAGCACGAGAACTGAGTCTCGTAAGACATTCTATCGGTGGCTCTGTGCTCCTTTGAATTCTAGCTAATGAGCCTCAGGTCGTCGAGAAGACTTTTGGATTACCAAATGTCATCCTAGATTGCTCTCCTCATATGTCTCTGGAAGAATTCAGCAACGGGATTTTAACCCTGGACAGAGAGAAAAATGAGGTCCGACGGTCGCGATATTCACATTCAAGTGCCGATGTGGATGTGGTGCGTTTATGCTTTCCTGCATGTCTTGATGATTTAGCTGGTCTCATCACTTTGGGCTGTCTCTTGGTCTTCCCGTAATCTGACAAAGTCTCCAGCATCCTGAATCTCTCACATTTCATAGCGAGATATCATCTAGAGACAGACTTAAATCCCGCTTAAGGCAAAGCAACTTGGATGACAGGAGGGTTGTCAATGTTATCATCGCAAAGAATTTCGACCAAACGCCGGAAGAAGTTCAGATCCAAGCCTTGGAGGTGGGTTGGGATACGCAGTCAATCCCTTCCAACAGCAGCAATAGCATTAACGATAATTGAAATTAGCTTATACGGCTCAAACGTATATTTACTAGAACGGCAGTTCATAGCACGCCTAAAAGGTTCCTTTTTATTCCTTTACTTGCTGCTGACGGGAAGCCCTTGTCGGCTCTGTTAAATAAACACTTGGTGCGAACTATCTACCAAGAAGAATTAGAAAAGCTGGCCATTAAGACATTGATAGAACGACCATATTTTCCTTTCGCATTTCCATGAAAGAGCAGACGGATTTGCGAACCTTGAAGACGATTCTGGTTGGATATCTGATGATGTGGGATCCAATTCGTCCATAGTTCGGCTATCTCCCAATATATCAAGGGCTTTTCATAGCCAGTGTCTGATAAAAGATGAGGTATTCTGACCCCGACCTTGTTACTTCTGTTTAGTGGTAATTCTACTCACTATATATTTTAGGAAATTACAATGCTTCAAGCATTAGGCGATGGCGTAGCTATTTCCGTCGACACAAATTGTTATATTTATAACTTTGTCGTATTTTTAAGGCTACATCGTGGCGTTCGCGGTGGCATATCAGCAAACGCCACTCGTCACTTTCAATTATTAGCCAGGTATGGTAACCAAACTTGAAGGATCTATGCATTCTTACACACAATTAATAGGTACTTGGCTCCCTTCCAGCGATTGGACTTTTGTGTCCCTTCGTTGGTCGGAATTGCTGCTAGAAAGGCGTACAGGCATCGCATTGTTATAGGTCGCCCAGAGGATGATCGAAGTCTTCTGTACGGGAGTAATTTGATTGCAATCAAGTTTGCTTTAGCCGATATTACGCCAGAGAGTATCATTGAAGAAGTATTGGGGGAGGTCGAAGCACCGCTATGATTATCACAACACAATGGTCATGCAACCAACGTCCCGGCTTCTCAAAATCGACATTATTACGATTCTCCAACCAAAGATTTAAAATAGTTTTATTATTTGGGTGATTGCACAAGATTGTTTTCCTAAGTACTCTTACGCCACGGTATTTTCCAAGTCACAAGTTCACAACTTGGAGATTGCACACAAACCAGAAACAGATATCCTCGATGTCGGCACCATCATGGCAAAAATCCGCATTTAATTTATTAACAAGGGTGAAAATAATTGATAATTTGTCCTGACCAGCCTACTTTTCATTAAATTGACTTCAGCTGTCTCGCGTCAAAATCGACCAACGCCAATCTCACGGCCAATTGTTCCTAAAGACTGATTGATCGCCTTGACTTCATACTGAAGACATTAACTTAATTCCATGAGGAGCTGTTTTGGGAATGAGATGAAAGGTGCCATCTGCACTTGCTTTTGCTGGAATTCAAAGTTGCTCCTTTCCTTTTTTTGCCTGAAAAATTGGTATGAGCTTGATATATCTCTAACCTTTCATTCTCTTTCACCTCTTTTCTTAAGCATGCTTGTTTTATTCATTGTATCTTTTCCCCCAAATACCAACAAGGTAGAGATAGGTCAGTTATTGGTATAATTGCGGGCACCAGTTTGACGGTTTCAAGTTATCCTGGCCACGAATGAAATAAGAGAAATTCGATTTCGGTGACGACAATACAAATAAGAGCAATTATAGCTGCTCAAGTGTGTTCCCTAACTTGCAAATGGACGAAGCAAAATACGATCTCAATGGAGACCCAATATTCGAGGTAAGTCATTACTACCAAGATTAACAGAATGATTAACGGCAGTTACGTAGTGCTAAATTGAACCCTGGGCCAGCTCCCATATATTCCACAACCTCATAACATTCCTGATAGGCTTCACCCAGAATTAGAACCCAGATTCCGCTACGTGCTTCGGCTATATCTTTTACTTGAACATCTATGGATTGTCCAACTTGGAAGAAGATATGGGAAAAATACTGGAAACATTAAACGTGCTCACACTTTTTGGTCTGAGCACGGCCTACGTACATGGGAAGGGAGAAAATATGCCTTGACGAAGACCTGGATTACCGATGCCCTGTTGAAGGCAAAGTGGGAACTTATTGCCTTAATTCGCAATTCTGAGCTGCGAGCTATGTTTGAAGCCAGAATGCAAAACCAGGCGGTAATTATCCCCTTTACAGTTATCGGTGACATCCTGAACGCTGAATGTCACTAACATTTACGGAGCCAGTCAAAGTCGAATATCAAAGTAGCGTCGGAAGAGGACGATGATGGGAGTCTGTCGGATCAGCCGTTGAAAGGACTTCGGGCATCTCGACGAGGCCCTTGGGCACAGTCAAAATTCACAGGAATACCAAACGATGAAAGCGAGAATGCCATGGACTGGTCGTACCAATCTCCATACCCACGGCCTACTAGTGAGGACATTTCTGCTCGCGGCCCGCTCGACTGCCTTCAGCCTCAGGACGGAAAACAAGGACAACTAGGCTCATCTCAGGTTGAAGAAGGACCGTCTAAATCCTTGTCTTTCGCATCGGCAGCGAAATATAATACTGGACCGCAGCCCCGGGAGCCTTCTAAGAATCTAACCGAACACCCTGACGAGATCCCGAACCGCCTTGCTATAGAGCTTAAAAAGATGCGAGATGCAAATCTGGCTACTGCAAAGGAGGAGGACGAGAGAAGGGAACAGAGCAAGAAAATGAAGCGACAGGAAAATCCGATCATTGGAGCTGGGCCATCACACCAAAGGGATATTATCCAAGATATACTGGACTTGGTCGGTGAACCGCTGCGTCTGATTCAGAGAGGAGAGAATGCTCAACAGCCAGCGACAGCGCCTGAGCCATCAGCAACTCAAGCTCAAACAGTGTCATTTGACGTCTCTATGGAGGTTGAAGAGAACGTTTCCATGAAGGATACCAGCTTAAAAAGGGCGATTGAAGGTGTCTCTGATGCCGAAAGAAGTGTTCAAAAGCGACCAAGGGCCTCCAAAAAATAATGGCAAAAGAAAAAATGAAACTTATTTGTGTATTCCACGAACATCAGTGGCATCTACTAGGCTTGTTGGCAGATTTTCCTTTCCGTAAGCACCACAGTGCGGTAGACAAGTCTTTCATTATTACAGTACAATATCGTTAGCAGTCATGAGCTACTAGCAAATATATTGCAACTTGTAGATTTCGATATTATCTTGAGTACTATAATCAAACTAAGCATTAGTTTTCTATATTGGCGCGGGGTGCCTCCAAACACCCATGTTCGTTTCAAATTGATGATTCTGCCATTCTGAGGTTTTCTAAGCATTGTCAAAATGATTGTTTATAAAGCCATCCCCAAATGGATTATTGTCCGTGGCTAGCTAGTTTTTGAGTTGGCAACATCGATGGGATTGTACGATGTAAATGAAATCTCGAGGGTGAGATATAGTGTTAGATGCAAATGGATGTCCCAGGATCGTCTTCATGAGACTATCTGAATGGACATGTCTCCGGCTGGGGTGAGGAGGTCGCTTTTTCCTCCAAACGCTATAAAAGTGCGCCATGTTGCTTGCCGCATTGTGCAATACCCCAGCTACATTCTGAATTAAATGCAATAAGGTCAAAAGCGTGAAAGCGAGAAAGCCAAACGCTTCAAAAAGCATCTCTCCATAGTCGATAACGATCTTCCGGACGTATTCTCGCCTCTTTCTTACTACATAGTTTTGCTCTCTACTCCTGATTTACAAAGCCTTTGTTTCTTTCTCCCTTTTTTTTTTTCCCGACAACCAGATATGAAATTCACTGCTATCTTGAGCCTTGTCTTCGGCCTTTTCATTCTAGGCCGGGCTGCCGCCGAAGAAGAAGAAGAAGGAAAATCCATGAGCGGGCAACTCTGGCTCGGTAGGATTTTCAAATTACCTCCCCACAAGAGAGACGTTGTGCTCCCGCGCGGTAAAAAAGACAAGTGGACCTGGAATATTTCGGACTTTGATCTTAATTCTGGCCCTTGCCGGAGAGAACTCGATCAGAGCGACATCGACCTCCGTATTGTCGACGAGAGTACTTTCAAGGTGGTCAATGTGCCGACTGCCTGTATGGATGTTGCCCGCTGGAGGGAGAGCCAGTCGCTGGATGGGGACTGTATCAAGATCGTGGGCGATCAGGAAATCGAGTATTCGCGTGTTTCGCCGGCTGTTATGAAAATTATCAAGAAGCTTGAGGAAAGGGAGCCTGTGCACCGAGGACGATATGTCAGATTCTAGAGGGGATGCCAACGGGATTATTATCTTCACAGGAGGTCTGACGGCGGGTGGTTTGGCTTGGTACCTGGAGCGAATCGCGGGCAGGTACAGTACCTTATTATGTATGTGTGTACATACATGCGGCTTGATATAGTTAATTGCGTTTTTGTATTGTAGGATTGGGGTCGCTAATGTTGCAATGATCTTCTTGTCATATACACAAGGCAGGTTGTAGTCAAAAGAAAAGCAAATGGACATGGTACTGGGGTATCTCCGTAAACAAATAGTATTAATACGGAGGACAGTTCATATTAATCAACGTGCCAACAGAAATCGCATACGGGTTGCATGAAAGGGTATATCTGAGGAAACGCAATATCCAAAAAAAGGTCAATGCGGCCGTTGAAAAGTGGAAAGAACCATACTTACACAAAGTCGAAGGCGGCCGGCATTCTCTCCAAATCATTGCGTATTTATAAACATCTCTCTCCTCCTGAGGGGCCTGCCATTCCCAACTTCATCGCTTCCGCCATTCACATCTACCGCTTCATCTGAAACCTCTGTAACCCTCTTCCACTCGTTCAAAATGGCTTCGATCTCTGTTTGCTCATCCTCCACAATGGCGTCCATCTTGATATCATTCCTATCATACCCGAAAGGGTCTTCTAGCTGAGAGCCAATTCCTTCAATGCCATAAAGGGTGAAAATCACAAGGCTAACAATGGGAACGGCCCACCAACCCATATCGTCAACCATGGCAAAGGGAAGCACGCAACCAAACAGGGCGAGAACCTGCTTCTGATGAATGCTGTGGATAATTTAGTTAGTTAAGAGTACATGCGACCATACGAAGAGAAAAAAACAAAGAAACAAGAGGTTGGGGAAAGGTGAAGCATACAGGTGAGCAATGGGAATGGGCGTTAACTTGATCGTTTCCATCCTACCGTATGCATCCATAAGAGCGGAAACTTGATTCCCCATCTGGCTCGCTCCCGGTGGGTCAAACCAACCCCTCTCAAGCCCACGTTTAATGAACCCTTCCACGAAAAAGCTCAATTGCACTGGAATCGATAATCCATCATCTTCAAGACACTCGAACCCACCGGGCAATAAATCTATGTATTCCTGCTTCGACGAGCCACCGCCAACTCCATTCCCGTTCTCCGTGTTGCCGATGAACGGCTGCATCGACCATCCTACGCTCCACTCAGCGCGTAGGTAGTTCTTCACAGCATATGGAAACGCGATCAGGACCCGAATCGTACGCTCGATATCTTGTCTTTCGGCAGCTGTAAGCGGGCAGTTCCGATTATGCGAATTGACCAGGATACTTCTTGTCAGGTTCCGTACTGCGGTGTTGATTGTCGAAAGGGCATTGCGGCCATCCCAAAAGCGATTGTAAGAGGTTTGATTTCGAAAAACGAGGATAAGGCCGACGACAATAGAGAGAGATGGTATCTAGAGAGGGGTGAAAAGAAGCAGTAATATGCGTAAGAGGATGTTGAATTTTCTTGATGGAGGGAATTGGGGCGTTCGTCTTATCTCACGATTGTTGGTGGTAAGCCCAGGCTATCATAGACATATTTATCCAAGCAAACGACTAGCACAGTAAACAGCGCGTGGCAGACGAGCGGGACGAGAATAGCGCTGTGGACTGCACCTTTGATGAAACGGAGCACAAGGGGCCATCTTTCGATCGTTGCACAACAGATTAAAGAGGTTAGCAGCTTAAACAAAGAGTTCCGAATTCTAGAGACTAATGCTTGCGGCCGCGTGTATGCCAGCACTTACCTTCGAGGTTTTGACCTATGGGAATTCATGAACGGGTGTGTTGAGCGTCGCTGGTGGTGATGGGTGGTTGTCAGCGAACTGAGGTCGTCGCTGAAAGTCGACTGCTCTACGAGACGCATTGTCGGCCCAAATAGTAAAAAGTGAAAAACAAAGGGGGGACACGGAGATCTAGATAGATGAAGCTCTGTGAAGGCGAGAGATTGGAAGTTCTACAGCGTTTCGTCGACACGAAGGAAAAGCGGCTCAGGAGTGTTGTGATTGTTGTTGCTGTTCCCCTCTCCTTAAGGCAACATTAGCTGCATTAGTTAGTGAGGAAAGAACTTGGGGAAGAAAGTCGAAGTGAAACCGCCGTCTCGAGCGGGTGGAGAAGTGGAGGTGATTCGCATCCCTTGTTTAGTGTTGGTGTTGGCGGCGTGAGGCGTGAGGCGTGAGGGGAAACACTTGAATTGCTCTCTCAACTCAAAAGGAGTTAATACATCGCATAGGGGTAAATGCGAAAAAAAAAAAAAACACGGAAAGAAGAAAGAATAAAAAATAAAAAGAGAATCTTCCAAACGTATATTAGTTGTTTGTCCAGCACTCCGCAAACGCCCTCTTGTGAGGAAATTCATCCCACCGCTCAAACGCTGCTAGAATTGAGGATATCGAAATCAAAATAAAAAGGGGGAAAAAGGAGAAGGAGAGAAAGGAAATTCGTCATAGTCTCAATTACCAAAAAACACGTATGTTCCATACGGACGACGCGTATAGTATAACTAAGGAAAGACATAAAAGGATTACAGGTTTAATACACCCCGTAGAGACAAGTACTATAATCGGCCTGCGCGGCCATCCAAAGCCAGTGGACCTAGATCGTTCCTCGGAGTCAAGGGACAATCCTCAAAATTATCGCGAACCATCGGTGATCCGCCGTTTGAAGTTGCTAGGCGACTTTGTGTCGCCTCATCTATAGTTCGTGATAGTCCTCGATAAGGGATATCGATGTTCGGACTGCGTACAATTTCGTCTATCGATTCGCCCTGTGTCGTCTCCTGGTGAGAGTCATCTGACTCCTGATTTGCTTCTTCACTACGCATATCTTCGGCATCATGGAAAACATCTTGCGGGCTGTGCTCAGCTTCCACGTCACTAGACTGGCGGACACTCGGCGGTACTTGACCATTCGCATGGCAGTCACCAGTCCCTGAAGCTTGATGCACAACAGCGTTTGTGGTGGAAGTGGAAGGCTCTTCTAAGACAGGTTGATCCCGGGAATGCACCGGGACACTCTCGATTTCTTCACACATGTCATTCGTATCGTCTACATCGGCGCTCAGATCAGTATAGGCACGGCAATTTGGGCATTGGAACATTGGGTATTCGGGGGTATGGATCAGCCTCCGGATGCATTTGTAATGCCATACGTGTGCGCAAGCTGCCATGAAAAGACATTGGTAAGGTTTCTGCCCATGAGTTAGCGGCTTCGGGAAATTGGAATAGATGATTGCCGGAGAAAACATACCAGAACTGAGTTGAGACAAATTGAACACTCCCTGCAACCTTTGTAGTCCGCATCAGCGTCCTTTCCGAGGTTACTAATGAGCCTTTCGGTGTTTTTACTAGCACTTATGGTTAGCCTAAAAGAAAGGAATTCTCCCAATTTAGATCATAGCTTACTTGAACTCGTTCGGTCCCCGCTGCCATGTCCGATTGCACTCGATGCGAATTCGGACACATCTAAAAATCATCTCTTCTCCGCCTCTGAAATCAATTCCAAGTTGTATAATGTCACCATCTCGCACAGCGTACAGCCTGGATGGTGTGTTCGGTTGACTTAAACGCATATGGTTAAGGAATGTACCAGAAGAGCTCCCAACATCCTTGATATGCCATTGGCCGTTCACAAATGAAAATTCACAGTGTTTCCTGCTAACCACTTTGGATTTGAACCCGACTGGAGCAGCGGATGGTTTCGATGGGTTTGCAACGGGGATGCCTTCGCGCTCTGAGTAACGGCCTACTTTGATAACGAAGTCTTCATTTGGCAACGTGCGTGTGATCGGAGTAAACGGTAGAGATGGCCTTGAAAACTGCGCATGGTGGGGAAACAATCGAAGGGTGGGTTGTGGACGAGCCTTGACGAGTTCGGTGCTAGTAGGACTCGAGTCAACCGCCGTATGATCGGGACCTCGCCGGGAAGAGCCGTTAGGACAAGATTCCGAAGTATCGGGTACCGAAGGCTGCGATTCAATCACCGGCTCTGATGTAACTGCTGTAGTGGAAGGAGGTTGGGCCGTGGAAGGATCTGTTGACGTAACTCGAAATCGCATCGTGCCCGACGGTTGAATATCCTCCTCGATTGCCGGGGTCGAGCGCGAAGAATGAGAAGAAACGTCAGAGCGATCTTCGGAGGAGCTCGACGATGCGCTCGACTCACGGTTGCTTATGCTAGTGTTACTGGCCGTGCTAGCATGAGACTCGCGCGGTTCGGGAGCTGATTGTGTTGTGATAGTTGGGTGAAGATCGTGGGTAAGGTGGTCGGCAGCGGTGGAATCGAAGACTGGAGAGTGAGGGGAAAGGGCCAGGCCAACGGCACGTGTTAGGCTATACCGGTTTGAACGGGTTTGAGTGGGAGAGTGAGGCGGGTTGGAGGTATGAGAATGATGGGTTCGAAGCTGGCTCAGGCGCCGAAGTCGACTAGTAAAGGATAAACCTGACGGTGGTGACTCGGGAGCGAAGCCGGTTGACGAAGCTGTTGTGGTAGTCATCGACGTAACTCTGTAAAGGTATATTCACTGTGTGGGAAGTTTCTGGTAAAGGTTAACAACGCTGGGAATGCTCGAAACGTCGTTGTGCCAGGGAAAAGGAAACCCAAATCTTCCCAAACGGCGGTACTATCAATAAAAGGTTGCCGTTTCGAGTAGAGGGCATTGGGGGCAGATATAGATACCTTATAATTCTGTATGATGAATTGACCGGGAGACCAAAACAAGAGCAAAAGCAAAAGCAGAGCGGGTTTAGCTTTGATGTTTGAGCAGCCTTATTCGGCAGCTCCCTAGAAGTCGGGGAAAAGTTCCGGGTTTTTATTTGGCGATCAACTCGAGAGCTTTGACAGGTTCTGGGACGTCTGCAGGGATTGGAGACGAGGATAATTGCTTCTTTTCAGTTGTTTTCTTGTGGTAGGTAGTAAAATAAGCAGGAGAGCAGGACGATCAGACAGGCATTTGGATGGTTATTATAAAAGCAATTTGAAAGGAGTGTTTCTCAGAGGATGCAGAGTGAAGAGGAGTAGCAGCTAGGATGGTGTCAGGGGGGGTTGAGGGGCAGGGAAGAGAAAAAGCAGGTTGAGAGAGGAATAAGGAGGTAGCTAACAGGATGGAGGTGGTGGCGGTTGGCGGTGATGATAAGAATGATGATGAATACAGAGATGATGCGGTGGTTGACTGGTGCTTTTAACTCGCGGGGGACCATGTCACGAGCTTCTTGAGAGGAAAGAGAAGAGCAAAAGCTAAACGGACTTCTCAACTCCTCAACTTCTGCCTTTCTTCTCCTTCTCCTCTTCTGCTCTTCTTCTCCTCCTCCGTTGAGACCCTCTCGATGCCACCCAATCCCAGTTACCTGTTTACCAAGCCCAACCCCTATATCTCCTGTACGTAATTGGATGGTCATGCACCATTTGCATTTCAGTCTTCAATCGCCTCTCTCGTCCTCCAGCAGTTCACCAGTTAAACCATGTATCTACCTTCTTGGCTACACACGAGTGAGAGATCGTTGTGGAAATCCCAGTGTTTAATTCTCCTTTCTCTGCTCGCATGGGCCTTTTTCCGATCTTCTCTTAGAATTCTTTTTTTTTCTCCGTCCGCATACTCTGTGGCTGCCAGGATATGATTAGCTTCCAAGAACAAGTTTGTGCGTCTCCAGCTTATTTTTTAGGGCATTTTACTTGGTCCCGCTTACACTTGCTACTGCCTCGAAATCCGCGGGGAACCAGAGCACATCCAACGCTGCACAGACCCGGGCTGTTATGTAGTAGCTATTCTAAGGTAATGCATGGAGTAGCTAGGGCTATAAATATCTCCTTCTCAAAATATCCTAGCCAAAGTCCCAAGCTTCAAGGATTTCCTGCGAATTTGCCACGGAGTTGCAATAACCAAAGTCGCGACAGAAACATGCGACGCCATGAGGCCCATCTATCTTTCTATTGTGGATTCCCTCTCACCCTCCTCATGAAGAATCATCTAACGACAAAATACACCGTTTTACTGGGGTAGATCCCGAACCATGCACCCTGCCTGTCTATCCATGCGGACAGCTATAAAACTTTTGCTACCTGGCCAGGGAATCCCCATCATCTTTTCTGGGTCCCTCTATGTAGGACAAGCGTCCCTTTTCTTTTCTCTTAATGCTTGGTTCTCAATGGCCCAAATCATTACTTAAACCTCTTTTCAATCGCCATGCCAGGTTATTCATCCAAGCAGCGGATTCAAAGGCATTGAACCTTTGTCTTGGGGCTTGTAGAGGGACAAGTTACAAAGACTTTTTGGTCTCCTGTGAAAGCACTTGTATTCAAGTCGCTGCTGCTATGTAGTTTATTGGAGGTCGAACACATTTCGAGTTCCAACACGCGATGTTTGCAGTGGCTTATGACGGCCCGGTCACCTTTTTGCTGGCAATCCATTGACTAGGGTTAGACTCGCTGCTGGGCTGTACTGTACCCAAGTCTATGATATTAGCCGGGATATCTCAGGAGACACGAGTCCTTCAAGTTGAGTCCCGAAAGGATCCGTATCAGAGAGCGTTGATTGTTGCTTCACAATCATTCATTTACGATTCTTCCAGAAAGTCTCTAGAAATAACGACTAATGCGAGCTCTAATCGGCCAATACTTGAAATGTGTGAGTTCGGTGTGCCTCCAGCGCTATGTTCAGTGGAAAAGTACTGCCTCTAGTAAAGGATGGGCTTCTGGTGGGAATGTAAGTAAGCTCTCGTCCGAATCGCTGGTTTCGACGTTCCTATGTGGTTAGGTACGCTCCTTGGCCTTAAGAGCAATTGATAAAAACGAAATGTTCTTGTTGGTGGCAATGGACGATTGTATATTATATCCTCGATGGTTGAATTGAGATGAACAGACTCCTTCCCATGCATCTGGTTCTCCGCACGACTTTGAAACCTTAGCCTTCCCGTGCAGTGTCCAATGAGGAGGGGTAGATTGCGTAGCGTTGTATCTTGACAAGGCCGGTGAGTTAACGATCAGCAGGTTGTGAAATGATCACAACCGACGGAGTACGCTAAATTCCGCTTCGAGGGCTTCGGTTAAACTGATGCCCGGGTCAGCTTGTGAGTTTGCAGATCTCGACAAAAGACACACATCTCTTCGTGTTTCTTGCTTGAAAAAATAAAGTAGTTAACTAGAGAGCCATGAGACAAGAGCGGAGAATTACCAGCTAACTAGTAACTAACCGCGGCGCCAATTTTGAAATCATAAGTTGTGATGCCAAATCCTTGACGAGTTGCAGGATCCAAAGTGATGCTGAGATGCTCAAAAAGTCAAGGAGAAAAGAAATAAAAAAAAGAAAAGAAAAGACAAGTTGACAACACTTCCTCGAGTGATAGGGTAACTAAGGGAGTTTCTCGCCTCCTATTCTTCCTTTTCCGTCTTCCTCAAACGCTCTTGAACGATCTAAACTAATAAGTCCGCCCGTAGCACTTTTGCTCCACACCTGGACTAGCGATCCTCAACCTCCATTTGTCTTCTCCATCTTCTTTCTTCCAGAATTCCTCCCTGAGCACCTAATAACTAGTTCGTCAATCCCTTCCCAGTAATTATTATTAGCATTCTCTCGTTTTCAATTCTCCATTCCCTTTTTTCTCACCTTCTTTTGGTCCCTTTTCCTTTTGTTTCCCATCCGAGTCGTTCCTTTCTGATTACAGCCGCTGGTCGCCTTTTTCACCCAGGAGGGAGATCTCCCCTTTCCAACTCTCACCTCGATTCCAATGTTGGACGGTAGCTAGATATGTCTCTTAATGGCTTAGATGATCCCGCTATCATCGAGTCCTACCAGACTGCGTTGACGGAGGCCGGAGGATGGTAAGTTCTCCCCGTGTCCTTTGGTTCACTCAAACCCAGTTTACCCGGCTTCCTCATTCTCCTCCTGTTGATTCCAGCCCGTGATAGGCCTCCTTTACTAACACGTTGGTCGGCCCTGTCTCTAGGTTCCTTCTTAAATATGTCTCCAGAGATGTAGTTGCGCTTCTGGCCAGAGGCACCGGAGGAGTCGCTGAAATTCGTATTACCATCGATAGCTACGAAGAAAAATCCCCGCTCTATGGATTTCTACAATATCGACGAAGGAAAGTTATACTGAGATATGTTCCTGATGGAGTTTCTAGGATATTACAAGGTATTGCTAGCCACGCAATGGGAATTGATCCTTTCCTTCCCCCTCCTTAATCCTTCGCGGCTATTTTGAAGCCGGCCACTGACGTTTCTCTTGCCAGCACGGATATCTGTCCAATTCCAATCCGTATTGGATAAATTTTCACCACACGACACAGTCTTTTCCCTAACCGTTTCCTCTGAACTTACTGAGAATGCACTATCGTCCGCCTGTTTGCTCCATGCCGCGTCTCGGTCCATGACCCCGTCTTCTAGCTCCTTACGACGTTGTCAACTGGGAGAGATCTCCGAAGATGCTGAAGTGGAGGAGAGTGATTCAATAGCCGATAGATCGATCGCTGGAAGTAACTTGGATGTTGGAAGTCGACGGGAAAGCGTTTACAGCCGAGCATCCGAGGCTACAGCTGTGCCAGGCTGTTATAGACCAGGAGAGCCACAAGCTCCGTCAATAACTGATACGACATCAATACGCTCAAGGGGGTATTCAGAGCACAGGTCCGATAAACCACTACCGTCAATCCCACGGGAACATACGCAGAGTCGGACAAATGGGGTTGTTCAAAGACATCTATTGGATCAACTCTCCCAACCCTTGAAGGAACCGCGAAACTCGACTCAATCCTCCAGACCGTCTACTAGGGATTTGGATCAGGCAAGCTTGCGTCCGCCCAAGGTGAAACTGGGCCCTCGTCCATCAGTCGATGTCAATGGCCGGCCACGCACCGCGGGGTCAATGGGTCGATCGCGCGAAACCCGCCCTGTTGCCGCCCTTCCTGCCGGTGTTCGGTTAACGACCAGGAAAACCCATGCAGCGCGACCCAAGTCTCAACCTGACCTTATTCCTCCATCCCTTTCGTCGGATGTCCCTCCTGTTCCGGCCCTCCTGCCACCTCCGCCTGTGCTAGGCTCATTCTCGAGAAATCCCCCTGCGTCACCGAAATCTGCACGAAGTGTTGCTTCCTCAATCGGGGTGACCCCGGAAAAACAGAGATTGATGAAGGCTCTAGAGTTGCGCAAAAAGCAAATGGAAAAACAAGCCCAGGAAGCGAAGAGACGAAAACAAGAAGAGGCAGCACAGCCAAAGGGGCCGGAGGATGATCGTCCACAAAATAGTTCGACTGGCCAACACGTTGAACTGGATACATGTGATGCCGCGATTAACGTGCCTCAACCAAACCAACCAGAGGAGCAAACAGAACCTTCTGAAAACACTCTAGAACGGTCTCAGAATATCGGCAATAGGGCTAAGCCGCCAATCCCTGATCCAGCCAAACTTGACTCGGCCGTTGACCTTTCAATTGCGGAGCAGCCATCTCAAAAGAGCGTCTCCACGGCAGCTGTGATACTCGATTGTACCGAGGAATCATCTTCACCTACTCTTTCATCTCGAGCAATTCATACTCCTGATACCGATGCTACAGAACTCTCGGAAGCTGGTGAAGAAGATATGCCACCGCCCAGCCCTGGTCTTGCCCGCAAAGTTTTGGTTTCGGCAGAGGATACCGCGTTTCTGGGGGTGAAAAATCCTGCTGAAGTTAAGCCATGTGAGGTTGAAATACCGTCTGACCTTCAATACCCGGATACGCCGACTCCACGAGCCATTCCAGTGGAATTCTCCCGGAACATAGAAGCTACATCTGAATGCTCCTCTTTCCGGCAACCTGAGACCGCCAACGCAAGTGAAGCGGCATCCCAGTCCGATGCCAGTGATTCTCAAAGTCAACCAGATCTCACACCACCCATCATCGACGAGAGTGAAGCGAAACAAGGGCCTGCCTATCCGAGTGAGGACGAAGAGACTCATAAAGATCGCAAACAGAAACGGCGCGCTATGCTTGAACCTATTCATATCCCGCAACGCAACGATGACTTGGACGAAGAGAATCTGCTCTCGGATGATTCCTTCATGGAAGAACTCAAGTCCGCCACTGTCGAGGAAGCTAAACCAGTTGCTGTGCCTAAAACGCCTCTTACCCCATTTTCTAGCAACGGAGATATTGCTTCTTCCGAGAGATGGAAGGGCTCTCGAGTTGTCTCAAATCCTAGTGCTGGTGGAATAGATGTCCAAGCGCTCCCTGTTGGAAGGTCTGCATCGGGTCCGTATTTTGATACCCAAAATGCGGTCCCAGTCCTTGTTGCGAAGAAAGTCAATGTTTCTTCCGGCATATCTAAACGCATCAAAGCTTTGGAAATGTTCTCTAGTCGCGAGCCTGGTACAAGCCATGCGCCTGTCCTTCCCACATCATCCACCTCAACATCTCCATTCGAGAAATTCCGCAAACGAACCTCAATAACTCCAGCGGGTATGCTCTCCCCTGCCACAACTCCCAAAGGAAATAAATCCCCATTGGCACAAGAGGGTAGCAACCAAATACCCAAACGCCACGATTCGCTTTCGCCCACCAGCTCAATTAAGGGCAAGCCGAATTCAGTTTCGGTCACCGCCAGAATTGTCCGTGATCCCTCTGCTCCTCCACCGGATCCGTCTGCCGATCCCTCTGAACCTAGTGTTTTGAATCTTCAACGCAGCCAGTTGATTGTTGAACATGACGGAGACGGTGAGCTGAACGCAGCAAGGCCGACGTCGCCACCCCCCAAAGAAAGGAAACGCTGGTCTATTTCGTCTATTGGCTCAAAACATGTACCCGAGGCGACCCCGCTACGACGGTCCGATTCGACCACTAGCAAACTGTCCGTCTCCTCGCGCTCTAAGCTTGATGGGACCCTTCCTCGCTCATCTATCGATACATATGGGCATCTTGATAGCCTCGATGAGGTCCTAGAGGACAAGAAAGAATCTAGAAAGTCGAGGTTGATGCGCCGTATGTCGACAATCACATCAAATTCGCGCCGGGGTATATTGAATGCCCTAAGCCCAACATTGAAGGAAGAAGAACCACCAACTCCACCCCCGAAAGAAGAAGAAGAGCCAATTCCAGAACTGCCACAAGTTGTCGACATTGGCGAGGTGAATGTGCAATTTCCAGACACATTGCTTTGGAAACGCCGATTTATGCGCATCGACGATCATGGGTACCTCATTTTGACCCCCGGGACCATTGATGGGACGTCACGGAATATTGTCAAACGGTACCATCTCTCTGAATTTCGAGCACCATCTCTACCAGACCAAGATAGACAGGAATTGCCCAATAGTATCATGCTAGATTTCAAAAACGGGGGCACTTTGCAATGTGCTTGCGAGTCGAGGAATGGCCAGAGAGCGGTCCTTCAAAGTAAGTTCAGGATTCGAGCCTTCCAGTTTATTGGCCTTGATGCTAATTCAGTTGTTAAGCACTCCTCGAAGCCCACAATTCATACCAGCATCGATAGATACCCACTTGATTCTTAAGCTCCCTCCTCTTTGTTACAATTTCCTCCTTTTGGAACTACGATGATTTCCTTCAAAGATACCACTGATTTTCGACTACTATTTCTTCTGCTATTTTTTTTTCGTCTTATGTATACAATGCCAAATCTCTCTCGTTTCACTTGGTCTATTCTGATGCTAAGGATACACTGCTTCAGTTTTGCCTTTACTATTCTACACCCTACCGTTATGCGCCGTTACGATACCTCGATTCAATTATTCCTTCTGTCATTTTTCTTTGTTTGCCCTTCTTCCAGCCAGTGGACCAACGTTCCACGCTACTCATTTTCTCAATTCACTTTTCTGGTTCAAATATCGGACGGCCTGCCAGCAAATGTTCCGGCTTTGAGTGTCTTAGATACCCCTTTTCCCTACCCTCGTTCCTCACTAGCCGCTATCAGCGGGTCTACATCAAATTCTAATCCATTTTTCCTTTATAAAATCTTGTTATTTTGGGCTTTGGGTTGGTCTATGTGTGTATATTTGCGGTTAGGCTACATGGAAGTAAAAGCAACTTGAACTACCCATCCTCATCTCTTTGGTCTTTAATTAGATTTCTTCCAAGCAGCCATTCTTCCAGGTATGCTCACAATTCGTACCTTGTATCGGAATATACTTCTGGGGTATGTTTCAGCATGAAGAAACACACGGAAGTGTTAAGCTCGTCTTTCTGTTAGCTGTTCAAATGCCTTTACTTGACACATTTGAAAGCGGTTTAGCAACGGGCCCGATACCATGTTCTCTCACTAAAGTTGTGGTGGTGTAGGAGATTCAGAACCCAGTTGACCAATGTTCTATTAGATACTGGATGGTTTTTCCAATAGGATGGTGCCTTGATATCCAGTGATGTCTTTGCGATTGATTGGAGTCCAGCGGGAATCGTACAGGAGAAGTAGCTGGATGCATGATATACAGTCTGTGTGTTATATTGTCATACTATTTAGAGTATCCTTTACTATTCCCATGGCTTCTAAGTACCTAGCACGGGCACGATATATTAAGCTAATAGTTCATGGATTTCTTTGATGAGCTTTTCCCCAGAAAACACTTCAGTCTTCGCCTTGTCCAGCACAATACTACCTGCTTCCATGGTCCGACATAGTTCTAAAACATCACCGTCGATCGGGGCGCAGTAAACCAGTAACCCTAGGGACAAAAGTAAGCCATGCAAATTGTCCGAATTCTCTGATTCTCTCCGTATAGCTTCTAGCAACGACGCAGCAAGCTCCACTTGAATTCCTTCCGTCAGCTTGTCTGGACGATCTTGTAATCTCTCATTGTGATTCATGGCGGCAAGGTTGTAAATGAACGACGCTGCTGCTACCCGAAGATTTCCGTGTGAGTCAAGTAGACAAGTGGTTGCAAAGTTTATGCAGGTCTCGCGAAGGATGTCGTGGGACAGCAGGCGACCTGGATAGAGCTGCGACGTGAATAGGTTGCATATTAGTTGTGCCATGACAAGTTGATGGTTGTAAGGACACCCTGAGGGCTCTTTGGCACCGTCCAGGAGTGCCAGTAGGGTCTTATGGTCCTTCTCTTCGGCGAAGAACCCGCTCACTCTTGGGTCGATGAAGGCAGTTCGCACCAGGTCGATCACGGCGAAGTGGGTTTCAGGGGGCAGTTGGCGGAATTTTGTCTGGATAAAGCCCGCAAGCCCTGGCAAGTTTGGTACGGGCGGCTTTGTGGTATTATCTACGTTTTCTTCTCTGATAAAAGTAATCAATTCTGTCAAGGTCGGATCATTGCCCGGTGGCCCAATCTTCTGAACTAACTTGTCCAACGGGGGAACTTTCTTATAGAATATATATGAGCCAACCATACGCTGTAAGCTGGGCAGCTTCAGGTTGATGTGAGGGTGAGGTGGCCAAGCCATTTGAACCAGAAGCCGGACATTGCCCCGAAGTCGACTCTCGTCGGCACCACTCCATTCACTATCCTTTTGTCCTTTCAAGAAAGTCATAAATGTCGGCGTAGCCCTCACATTATACTTCGAGGAAACATCATAGGCATAATTTATATCCACCTTGATTAGTATGGCTTTATCACCAACTTCATCGGCGAGTTGATCATACGCCGGATACACAAGTTTGCAAGGGGGGCAAGTCGAGGAAGTGAAGAATATAGTGGCACATGAATTCAGGGCTTTTGAGAGTAAACTCTCAACTTCCTTGAGAGTCGTAACATTGTGAACTCGCCCGCCTCGTGGAGGAACAATTGCTTGTGGTGCGCCTGAAGCGACTGGTTGACTCGGCTGAGTCGCGGGCCCTTGTACTTGACCTCGAAGCATATTGTCGATATACGGCTTCACCATTTGCCCGAATGGTGAATTCAAGAACGTCTCTGGAAGATTCCTGATGTGTTCTGGGATCCCTTTGCCAACTAGGAACATAGCCAAATCATGTGTAAAGTTGTTGCAATTCCGCAGAAACAAATCGTAGGACTAGATGGACATCAGGACATTCCTTGGAAACAAAATTACAAAAAGAATAAACTGTTTGGGGGATATCCGTACATCTTCCGTGTAGGTTCTTGCTAGAGAATCCATATATTCAACAATTATTTCCATTGGGAGCTCTGATCTACCAAGGAAGAGTGTATCGATCGGCTGGCCATGATGCGTAGCTCCAGGAGCAGCTTGCTGGATTCCGCGGCCAAAATAGTATTCTACGCCGCCGAAAACCAGCGAAGTGTGGTATATCGCGTCTATATATACCCCGGTGATTCCGAAGGAAAGCTAATCAACAATATCGACGGTCAGGGAAAGGCGGATATCAATGCGGAGTATGTGTATATATCAACGATAGGACATACATTTCGAGCAAGTCCCTAGAAAAAAACATTAGAACCTCGAGAAGAAAGTAAAGTAGTGTCCACATCCAGAGCTCTCACATTTGACAAGTCGTAGATATACAAAGTCACGTCCATCACAGAAAACGAACTAGATGCGACGCTGGCTGGCACCAAGTCGACTCTAGACCAGGGAGTAATAGGTAGTGATCATTGGGGTATAAAATAACAAGCCGTTTATTCTCATATCCAATGGTGAATGAAGGTGTTGTATCAAGTAGATTTCGTCGTAACTAGAGGGAATGATGGCGCTTTTAGGCTGCGGCCGCGTTACGTCAATAACAATCTGCTTCTAGTCAAACACTAGTCAACAGTACAAAGAATTCATCCTTCCCTGAAGTGTCCGCTAGACAAATACCCAACATCATGGTAAGTTCATGCTCAGTTTTCCTTCATTTTGCATATTTTCCGTGTATGTCGCGGAACACTACTGAGTCGGTTCTCTCCTATCAGCCACCGAAACGCCGCGGGGCCTCAGCATCTACTCCCGCCCAATCTCAACCAAAGAAAGCCCGGCCCTCGAAACTTGCGAAAGAAAACGATATTACTGCTGAAGAAGAATCTGAAATAAAAGAAGCATTCCGCCTCTTTGCCGTCACGGACCTCGCCAGCGACGCTGAAGAATACAAATCTGAGAAGGAAGGTGTGATAAAAACAGAAGACGTACGACGGGCACTAACGTATGTTGACTTAACCATCTACACTTTTAGGCATTGTGCTGATGGGTTCATAATGCATACTAGTGCCCTTGGCCTTCCGCCGACTTCTCAGTCCGAGCTTAGTTCCATACTCTCTGCTGTAGACCCGTCTCGCACCGGACATGTCGGCTACGAACCCTTCCTCTCGGTATGTGCCCTTAAATTACATGCCCGCACTGAAGAGGCAGTATCGGAAGAAGTTGAACACGCATACCACCTTTTTACACGCGGAACCGACGGACCAATTCTACTGTCTCACCTACGACGTGTCGCGAGGGAGTTAAAAGAGGATGTGAGTGAAGATTTGTTACGAGATATGATTCGAGAAGCAAATGGTGGGGAAGGACTGCATGCAGGTGTAAATGTCGAACAGTTCAGGAATGTCATGAAGAGGGCAGGCGTGTTTTGATCGGTATATCCAGTTGGAATATCGAGTTTTCTTTCCCTGACCTCGTACGTGGTTCCGTTGGTGCATACCTGGAGTTGGCATTGGCTGTGATAAAAGGAAAAGCAATGGCGTTCGGCGACATGCAAGAGATGAGTTAAGAGTGATGATTGAAACGTAAGTTAAATGACCTTTATAGCTGGCGTAATGGATTAGTCGAGCATTATTTTCTGGCTGAAAAAAGCTCTTGCGATGCCTATCTATTAAAAAAGAAGGATAACCAGCTGAATCCAGGAACGGAGGAAGTAGCCCATGTTATAACCCACGCAAACCCCCATATAACCCATAGAATCAACAGAGCTCCTTCAAGACATCCAATATTGCTTGGACAGCTTGATGGCACGTGACCGTGAACTCCGTCTCGCCCATGAAGACAAGGTGAGAGTCAGTTTAAACACGAACTTCACTCGGCCATTGGAAGTGCAAAAAAGAAAATGCCGGAACCACCGCAGCTGGCAGCGCCTCCATGACCGGTCCTCTACTTAGCCGCCTGTTCCGCCCTAGGGGCAAAGGAGGCAGATTACGCCCCATCCCCTTCCGTCTCGGTCTCTGGATCGCAGGCCTCTTCTGCGCCAGTAAAGTTTTCAACGAACATGCCTACGAGTTGCAGCTTTCTTCGGGCCCATCCATGTTCCCAACGATACATTTTAAAGGCGACTACCTCTTAATTTCGAAGTATTACAAATATGGGAGGGAAATTGAGGTCGGCGATATAATTACTTTTAAGAATCCGTCCTATATCACGATGGCGGCTAAGAGGGTGGTGGGTATGCCAGGGGATTATGTCCTAGTTGATCCGGAAGATAGTGCTGGAGGATTGGCGAAAATGATTCAGGTGAGATTCCAGGTTCAATCGCGGTAAAATTTTGGCATCGCTAATGCCGTCTTGGATCGTGGTATAGGTTCCTGAAGGTCATGTCATGGTCACTGGAGACAACTTGCCCTGGTCAAGGGATTCGAGAGATTTTGGCCCACTTCCAATGGGTTTAATCACAGGAAAAGTCCTTGGAAAGGTGTGGTGGCCGTTTCAGTATCAGCGATTGGAAAACTCCCTAAAACCCATCTGGGATAATCCAATCAATAAGCATTGACTCCTGTAGCCCAGCCGTTTAATATTCTTGAGAATCGTACAATCGTTGGAATCTCCCTTGTATAATACAACTATATCTAAAGGTTCCTGTGTAAATAGGCCTATTGTACATTATAGAATCGGACGAAAAAAACAAAGCTTCCTTAAAAACACGCCAAACCCAAGAGCACCAAAAAGCCTTTATCTGAACGACGCTGGATTTCTGCGTTTGTATGGCAGGGGCTCAATTCTCTTTCGTTTCAGTTCAATATCCGCTCCCTCAATTCCAAACTTGTTCATCACATCAGCCATATCCTCGTCCCATTGAGTCCTGAACAAGTGAGCACCAATTGGCCTAAGTTGATGCCTAGTCTCAAGACCTCGAAGGCGGAAATCCTCTCTTTTGACCTTCTCAGAGACCATTTTGTAGTCCAAAGGCTTCTGGTCCTTCTGCTCCATCACAAAAATAGAGAGTCGGTGGTAAGGGCTCCCTTTCTGCGCAATTGGGGGTAACCACGGAAGGAGGACTTGTGAATCACCGCATAGTTTATCTAGCGAAACAGAAATATGGACAGGGGAGATGGGTACATTGATCGCAAGGAAATGACAGCGATAGTCAAATCCGTCAGTTTCGATATTCGGAACATCGGGATCCACCACTGCGATGGTGACAAACTTTTCTCCTTTGGTAAACGGCTGTATTTGAAGAGTCGGCGCCACAGAGCTCACGCGAGAATTCACAAATTCGCCAGGCTGTACGCTCTTTCTACCAAATGATAATTTCACGTCGGCGACTGGGTTAACATGAGCTAGTACGTCCGGAACTATTTTCATTTGTGTAATTCGTTGCATAAGGATCTCCCGTCGGTACTCTCTCCACTTCTTGTCGGCAAGGAATCGATAGATAGGCTTTGTCATATCACCTATTTGGCTTCGTTAGAAATTCTGACCAGACAACTGCTGTAGAACATGGTAAACGTACCCAGCCCGTCCTCGAACCTCCTCTTAATCATAGGGTCGTTAATATCCGCAAGAATTTTCAGTTTTTCTAGATACTTTTCCATACTCTTAATTCTCGTTTGTTTCTGAGCTTCCCCACCCACATCGTCGGGGCTTGTGGCGCGTAGCCTCTCCAGCCGTGCTCTTTCCGTTTCAATCTGCTTTAGCTTTTCTGTCCTGTCTTCCAAAAGAATCTTTCGAGCTTCTTGGAAACATTGGTAGGGCAACTGCTCGAAGGGAATGTTGAGGGAACCCTGCAAAGCTGCCCTTCGTCTACGGGAACCAATAGGGAACTTTCCAGCTCGAATGAGTTTTCTTTCCAGTCGAGGGCTCGACACTAAAGCTGGATCTGGGGAGCGGTAGAATGGCTGTTCCTTTGGAGTTTCGGACTGCGCTTCGACAAAGAGTGTGGAGGTAGAGGTGAACGGTCGGGTCGATTGGAGCTGAACGGCAGCAAAACCGCTTTTATACGATTGGCGGATGCATTGTAGCAATTGCTTCGACGCCAATTCGCAGTGCGCCATAGTGCGTTGATGAAGGTAAACTGTGCTAATTGATTGAGACGTTGGTGTTGTGAGTTGATGGCATGAAACCCAAAGGGAATTTTTTGTTGGCCGAATTGGGTTCACTAGCGCCAAAATTCGAAATCCGCAAAAACGACCTTGCGACAAATACGCTGACCGTTCAACTGGACCCTCTGAATCCGTCCAAAGAGGCAAGAGATATTACTGCAATCACACCGATATTACCATGAGCCACAGCAAAGCCCTTGGAGCTCTAAAATGGCTGAGCCGGAGCTGTAATTGGGCTGGTGCCCTTGAGCCATCCAAAGTGCGGCCTCCTACCCTACATATTTTCCATAGCTAACAAATTCTAGTGCCTTCCCAAACAACTCTCACGATCAATGGCCACGGAGACACAGATTCCGACTACTACTACTACACCCTTAACAGCTTTTGCAGATTCTCACGTAACCTCCACTCCCTCGGCCGTCGACGATATCTCTACCCCGATATGGAAACCTACTCCCGCAATCGCCACCCTTTACGACTTTCCGACAATGGAACCGCTTCGGTTCCTCGAATATAAGCATGAACATCTCCTTCTTCCTCTTCGCCGCGACTTACTACACCGTGCTGTGGTTTACGAAGGCGACATGACACGACAAGGCACTGCAAGCACCAAATGGAGAGCTGAAGTGCGAGGTAGTCGGAAGAAGATTCGACCACAAAAGGGAACCGGCAGAGCGCGTTTGGGAGATAAGAAGTCACCCATGCTGAGAGGAGGTGGTGTCGCATTCGGGCCCCATCCACGCGACTTTTCAACGGACTTGCCGCGAAAGATTTACGATAAAGCGTGGCGGACTGCCCTAAGTTACCGATACCGTCGGGGACAGTTGATTATTGTTAACGACAATATTTCCATGCCTAAAGATTCGACAGTGCATTACTTGAAGGAGATTTTTGGCACCCATAACTGGGGACGAAAGTTTGGGCGATCGTTGTTGATTACGGAATTGAAGAAAGAAAAACTGATTAGGTCTGTGGAAGAAATTAGTGAAGAGGCAAGGGTCTTGGATCGTGAAGACGTGGATGTGAAGGATCTACTTGAAACTGGACGATTGATAATTGAGAAGATGGCCCTGGATCGGATGCTTGCTAGCCATTCTAGCGATTTGCAGACTGGACCTAGGAAGGCATGATTGGAAATAGCTCATGTGTACAATAGTTTGTGAATAAAATCACCTAGGTAGTATTATTGTCACCTTTTGAATCGGTTACTTTTTGGCGGCGATATGGTTGGGATGTGACTAGGAGTTTCTCACAGCAGATACAGCTCCAGAAAAACACTTCAATTTATTTTGCACGTTAAATACAGACTACAAGGAGTACATTTTGCCATTTAACGCATTCCTCTTCGACTAAACGCCAAAGTATTCCAGCCCTCTGCATTGCTCCATTGCCGCGTTGGAATTCTCCGAGGTCAACCGGGCGGAGAAAGAAGCTCTCCAACTTTTTCCGTCACCACCAATCACCCAAGTCCGCTCTATTTCGGCTCGAGGAAACAGCATTTGACCCCATTGTCACGCCCGAAATTCCATTGTTTTCAATCACAGGAGATTGTTATTGCAAGCTCTTAATGTCATTAATGTTCCTCCGATCTAGCCGCGTCCGGTCATCACCGCTGAGCTGGTTCTCGCGGGCTTCTTCAAACACAATGCCCTTAAGAGCGAAGGTGGTGAGCCCTGCATTTGGAGGCCAAGCAAGAGTGAGTGATTTGATACGTGCCAATTGTTTCTGCCGAACCCCCAGATTTGAATCTGCTAACTGGCTTGGGGTGATCCTCAAGATGGCAACTACTGCCGCGGAGATCCCAAAAGAGCTTCCCGGCGATGAAGCCGACGATGTCGTATTCAACAATCTCTACGGTATTCGATCAATCGAGCTTAATAGACCCAAGAAATTGAACTCCCTAAATGGCTCTATGGCGCGGAAGATTGCCCCTAGACTGAAGGTACGCAAGATTCGAGGTGCCTAGGATACAATAAAATACTAAATGAAGATGCTAGGAATGGGAAAAATCGCAACTAGCAAGTATAATCATGATCTCTGGCGCCGGTGAGAAAGCGTTTTGCGCTGGCGGTGATGTTGCTACACTTGCGCAGCAAAACACCCAGGGAAAGGAAGGACAGCAAAAATCCAAAGACTTTTTTTCTCTCGAATACAAACTTGACCACCTTATCGCGACATACTCGAAGCCATATATTGCAGTTCTTGATGGGATTACAATGGGCGGTGGCGTTGGACTCAGCGTACACGCTCCCTTCCGGATAGCCACTGAAAGAACTCTCTTTGCCATGCCAGAAACTACAATTGGATTCTTCCCTGACGTTGGAGGATCTTTCTTCCTTCCGCGTCTGGATGGAGAGGTTGGAACTTACCTCGCCTTGACTTCGGAGCGACTCGCAGGTGTCCAAGCCTTCTATTCTGGAATCGCTACCCATTATCTCCATTCGAGCTCTCTTGGTAACCTCACGACACGTCTTTCTGAACTGGTTTTCAAGGATTACGCTCCTCTGTCGGAACGCCTCGCTCTGATCAACCGTACAATCTCAGAATTCTCTACCGGCTTGCCGGACGAAAAAATTTTACTTAGCGGAAGTCTCCGTCAATCCATTGACCGCTGCTTTTCCAAGGCTACTGTTGAGGATATCATTGTAGCCCTCGAGGCTGAAACAGAAAACAAAGAATGGGCCCAGAAGACAGTTGAGACTTTGAAGGCACGCTCGCCAACCGCTCTTAAAGTTACTCTCCGCCAACTCCGTGTTGGGCGCAAATGGTCCATTGCCGAAACTTTCCAGCGTGAAGAGAAGATTGCCGCCCGTTTCATGGAGCATCCAGACTTCGTAGAGGGTGTTACGGCACGTCTCGTCAACAAGCCTCCCTCCACTCCCAAGTGGACCCCGTCCACTCTACAAGAAGTTTCTGAAAAGGATGTGGACGAGTTTTTCCGCATTCCGCCGGGTGAGCAGCGCCTCCCACTCTTGAATCCCAATGGAAATTACATGGAATACCCTCATAAACGATTTTCGCTGCCTGCTGAGTCGGAGATTCAACGATATGTACAGGAGTCTGGAGCTTCCAAGACACAAACAGTTAAGGAATTCGAAAAGAGATGGGAAGGAAAGGAGGGTGTTAGGCAGAAGGTCTCCGAAGTACTTGAGCGGAAAACAATAACTACGGAAAATGGAGGGAGAAAATGGATTGAAGAAGCGTCATAATTTATGATTGTTTATGTATTGTTGACATGTGGAAAGAGGGTAAGCTAAATAGAATATCTTGCATATATTGTTTCAAATAACCATATCTTTCTCGTTCAAAGCTTTCAATATCTCAAAGCCCTGGCATTTCACTGGGCATGTTGTTTGCTATGTTTGCAGAACTACTCCGTAGTTGCATCGACTAGTTAAACGAATTACACGCATGGCAGAAATGGCATGCCGTAACTCCATAGTTTAAAAGCGAAATCTTTTCCCACACAAACGATCATAACACCGAATATTTACAACTCGCAATCAACCAGTGGCCTGTGCAGTCACAACCAAAGTATGTCATCCTAATGGGTGGATATTCTGTTGACAGTTACAGGATTCAGTGTCTGGTATCCGTTAAATGATTCGGCCAGCACAATTCCACCTCCGATAATATAATAGAAACAACCACCATGTTAACAGCCATGGACCTTGCGAATGGCATTTTCAATAGTATACCACTACTATTTTGTATATTTCCCTCTTTACCTCCCCTTCCGCCGTTTATGATCTACGCTTCTGCATATGCTAGAGCTCGTCGTTGCCGAAAAATTCAATTTTTCCCTGAGCGTGCGAGTGTGGACGAAGAAGCAATAGTATACTACGAAGCCACACACACGGAAGATGGAGTGGACTTTACCCGCAGCAGCTAGCCTGGTTTCTGGTTTATTTCAGTATAGACAATGAGAAACTAGGCTGGTTGTGGGGGAGACATGCTTCCTTAAGAGACGTTATAAATAATCTCCTATATGGAGTAGACTGGTTGCGTAAGTGACGGTTGATAAGTGTATGTTAGATCTAAGTGTGCAAGAAACACCTTATCCAATTTTTATCTTGGCAGATTAGTCTCATTCTATGATGTTTATCAAACTCCAGGAAGAGACTCTTCAAATTTCTTTTGATATATCCAACGCCATTCTCTCACACGTCCAGCTCACACCCATCATGACTAGCCTTTCTCCCAAAAAGAATCCGCATCAGGATGAATCTTCCACCCTGGCCTAACTCCCTTTCTCTCTTCCCGCTTTTTCAAAATATCGGTACCAAATCTCTTCTTCGTAGCTTCGGCCAACTTCTCCATGCCGCCAGGGTAGGCCTTTTTCACCGCTTCTTCTGACGTGAAACTGCCCATGAGCTGCGGTGCACCCAGGGGCACCTTATCCCCTCGATCAACTTGCCACATGTGGTACGTCTTGCCGTAAAGAGGCACCACGTTTTCCATTTCGGCGAGTTCGGCCTTGTCCCAGACAGCCGTAGGTGTGCCTAGTCCTCGTCAGCCACTCAACTTCATACGATAAGCGCGGGTATAAGGTGTGACATACCTTTCGGAGCTGGCATAATGAGCATGCCGCTCTTGACTTCAAAGTCATGGGAGTGCCATAACTTACGCTCTTCCTCAGGCAGGGTTTCGTATATCTTCGGAGTGATCATGTATTCGACGCCGATCAGCCGAGCGTTCTTTTCAGGCGAATCATAGATGAGGCATTGCCTAAAATCTACAGTGTGTTGTAATTCCCACATCAGCAATCGATAATTTCTAAGGAATCACTAGGTAGTGTTGGTCCTGACCTGCATTTATATGACTGCAGTAGTGATTAGCTTCCACGCACCGCGTGGGGTCATCTGCGTATACGTGGTATGCATGTAAATGGGCGCAAATTTGATTAACAGGATTGAAGTTCTGAACCATTGATGCTCCGGTTGTAAGCACTTTATTTTGAAGTGTCATCGGATCTCCTGGAACCTCTGTAGCGTTTGTTTGAGACATGCTTACTGCGTCGAACGAATATTACAGGAGTGACAGAAATAAACAAAACTGGTCTCATCAATTACTATTGTCCGCATTGCATCGATGTGGCAGTCATTGTCCTTTATTTATCCTATTCAATGGATTCTTACCGTCTCAAGAGTTGACGTCATAGTAACCAACTCGTAGCTAGATAAGTCAAATGCGTATATGCTATGCCCAAAAAAAAAGAATTTACATATAAAAGACAAGGCGAAATCAAGAAGAAACGACTTTAGAAAAATAGGGTCTCCACGTAGTCCCCGAGCCCAAAACCCACATTTATGATGTGACATTCCCGAACTTTCCCTCGCCTCCCAGGGCTAGACTATGTCGTTAGCCAAGTGTGGGTAGAGTTTACATAGCATTCTTCATTTCTCTCAGAGCATCCATAACCTCCACGGGGTTTGTCATCCCGGTGGCCTTTTGCATCTCAGGATCCTGTGAAGTAAGCTACGTCAGCCGCCAGCACATTTCACCACAGTCCATAAGAGCATCTTAGCTACGCACCATAACTCTCATGAAAACATTATGTAACTAGGCCACTAGTTAGTCATTCTGTAGCAGGGTTGGCTAGAGTAGCATGCATGCATGTGCGTACCTTTTCATCTCCGATTGTGAATTTGCCTTCCGTCCTTGGATTACTGTCGCAATATGCGTGGAGCTTCTTGATCGGCTCTGACTGGGATACCGAAAGGCAGAACTTCACATTTGATTTCGTATACTCATGGCCGGGCTACGAAAAAGATGGTTTTGTTAACATTGTCCGGAACATGACCGACATCCTAGAAACGTCCTGATTATCATTTCAGACAAAAAGTGCAAACTTACGTAGACCTTAGTATCATCCGGCAGAGTTGCAAGAACTTCATTAAGTGCCCGGTGCATTTCTTGAGCATTGCCTTCGAAGAACCGTCCACATCCTAGCATTATGATAAGTACATCTTCCCTCAATTGCATCCGTTTTGGAACTCACCAGCGATAAAGAGAGTATCACCGGTAAATACCGCTCTCTGATCCCCGTCCTCAGCAAAGTAGCAGATACTGTCCTGCGTATGGCAGGGGGTATGGAGCGCAGTCACAGTTATCCGGTCACCAATCTTGAACTTTTCACCATGAGCTGGGGTTTTGGTGACCATCTTGCAATCTTTGCCACCTATAATAGCGAGATTGCTAAATTGTTGAAGCTGGTATCGCCAATCAATCAGGTTTTGTCGAGGAAGAAACAAAAAACACCGTATAAGCAAAACAAGCATACAATTTCATCATTACCACCAGCATGATCCCAGTGGCTAAACGCGTTAGCATATTGTAGTTGAATGAATTCCATGTTGGCATGTATGTATGTACATACTGATGGGTGTTGATGATGGCTTTCAAGTTAATTGTTCCAGAATCAACCTGGGGCTTTAGCACGGGTATCACCCTAGTTTCACAGCCTTGTCAGACTCTCTATTTCACAAAAGTTGTTTCAATGGGTCAAAAAAAAGTGTGTCAAACATACTCTGGTGGGTTTGCGGGATCAACTATCATGGCATCCTTCGTCGGCTCATCGGATATCAAATAGGCATAATTGTTGCCTTTACCGGTCCCTATTGTCCCGTGCCATTGTCGTTAGCGAAGCCCAATTCTTGATGCTGCAAGTGACTGTCTCTTTAATGATGCGACCAACTAATTGTGCTATGGATGGCGACTTACACATGGGAATAGATTGGATATGCATTTTGCGTCTTAGTGAGAGTCTAGTAGATATACCAGAAGATGATATCAGTTGTCTAAAGGGCCGTATCGCCAGCATGAGTGTATGGATATGGGATTTTAATAAAAATGGAGGGAGAGTGAGTCCCGCCGAGCGAGGATATTGAAATAGTTAAATGCGGGGTGACGTCGTGTCCCGTGAAGTTTGTTCCTATACCTAACTAAAAGTTCAGTCTTTCTCGAGGTTTACAGAGAGGTCTCACTCTCATATCGATTCTCCAAACCTGTTCCAAATATGAATACTAGCATAATGTATAAACAAGATCGACATGGAAGAATTAGCCGTAATATCTATTAGGTTACATCAATTTGAATTCTATAGACATTTCATTATTAACTTCACAGTAGTAGTTATGGTAACTAGTTCCTGAATTGCTTTTCCCGGCCATTAAATCCCATCTATCCAGTGCATAGTCCATTGCATTTACCTCCTCAACCTCCTCAACCTCCTCAACCTCATCATAAGAATCATATTCTCCCTCAAAGTAAACTTCGTACTCGTCGCTCTGTCAGTTCGCGTAACTCTTTCCATTCGCCGTGCTTGTCGCGGGCTTTGAAGATGACGGTGGTCGTGCCGGCACTGGTTTCTTGTGGCAGCGGCCGTGCTCTCCTGCTTTTTTGAGGGTGTCGAACAATGCGCGGTTTTAGCAGATTTCCGGGCGTCGTGTGGAGTTTCTGGCCTGGCAGCAGGGGGTCTTCGGATGACGGGCGGGACAACAGCCCTAGGATGAAGAAGTAGACGGGCAGACAGGGAGACACCCGGACAAGAGCCTAATTAAACTAGATTGTGACTGAGTAAGGTTACTGGGCCCTTGGCCTTCTGGGAGCAACTATCTGGATGCCAACTTTTTGGCGCGACGTTCAACAGACGCCACCGCTTCTTCGCTTGTGTTGGGGGGCGGTGTAAATGTGCTGTCGAACATTCGAAGCGGCTTTATGGCTACTGGCAAAGCTCCATCCGAGCCAGACCGGATCCTTCAGCAGCTTGATATTCAACTTCGGACACCCACCGCCCCCCCACAACTACTGAAACAGGTGGAAAAGGTCAAGAATCTTATGCAGTACTCAATCAAGGGAGCGAGATTAGCGGAGTCTCATGTTCTCTGCATTGAGAAGTAAAACTCAAAGGCCAATTGGTCAACAGATGCTGTGGTACTACTAACTACTACTTCTAGAATAATCTGGCGAGCATTTTAGGCTGTTGGGGTCCTTTTCCCTGCACATAACTCAGTGGCCATGATGTGAACATTCCTGAAGCCAGGAATGTCTCAGCAACTGGGTTGCAGAATGGCGTTTTTGCGGATCATTTTGAAGCATGCAGCACAGGAATGATCCAAACATCTGAATGTCCTCCAGTAGAAATTCCGGCTGCAACCTCTTTCTTAAGTAATTAATCCATAACCGGTGAAGTCTTTGCCAGTGATCTTGGTAATGAGGTTCTTGTGCTGCTCATCAAACTGCCTCGCCGTCATTTCAAACTCCCCAATCGGAAAAAGCGGTTCATTTGTGGCCAGTTGAAATATCTACATTTATGTGAGCTTTGTGGATTTGATCTATTGGGAGATACCTTACCAAACAACCCAAACACCATATATCAATGCCAGCATCCCAACTTTCTCGCCGAATGACTTCCGGTGCACGCATTGCTCTGGGAGTAACAGGCTGTAGTCCATGAAAAGAGTGTCTCCATGCTGCTGCTAATGGTTAACAATAATGTCCTCTTGCCCCATATGAGCGAAAATGAACATGAAAATGAAATTACCTCCACCAAATCGCCAATCTTAACCTCAATAGCGGAGACGTCCATCTGGTCGAGGGTTACTCGAATTATCTACGAAGATAGCAGATATTGAGAGGCCGAGTTATCAATCGCTACTCCTTCCAACTCTAAGAATCTTAATTAAATATACAATCTTCTGAAAATCTAGAAATCTCAATCAAAAACACAGTCTTCTAGTAGAAATCTAGAAATCTAGAGATCTCATCTGATTAAATTCAGAAATATGGCATGAAGTTGGAATTTTCTTTTCAGGTTAATCCATATAGATAAGAGCAGTAAATCTAATAGAAACACTTTACTATTTTATGTTAATGCCAGCTGTAAGAAGCTCATATCTCTGTTTAGCTTAACTACTAATGACCCCTGAATCTAGAGCACGTGAAAGCCTTTTTTTTCCATAGTCATAAATGCCTCTATCATATGGAGCTTATCACTGGCTATGAAGGAAGCGAGATGTGAGAGGCCCTTATGCATGAGGGGCTAGGGGTGAGCTATATCACCTGACATTAATGTAAATTATCACTTTAACTACGGAGTACTCAGTACAAAAATATAACAAGTTTTGACCGAGTTTCAAGAGTACCAAGCCAACTTCGTCCAAAACATATGTGTAAATGTTATGCCATGACAGTTGAGGGAGGATTCAACTCGCTCACACCCCACTGACATACTACCGCGGCTTGAAAGGGTCTATCTGAGCCCATGGGTATTGATTCGTTTACACTCTCCCTTGAAATCATGGTTTAGACTACACCTATAGGCTTGAAGCCCAATCTCCGGTCTATGTTCCAGCCATGATTTCGCAAAGCAGCCGTATCTTCGCACGCTAGTTCTTCTGTTGTAGCTTCTGGCAGAGACAGATCTGCCCTGGTGGAGAGATCTAACCCGTCTTCGTAGCTTTCGATTAGGGTGTGAACTCGATCACCCCACGGCCCTGCTCTATTTTGAGAAACGGCGTGAATGTACGATAAAACCAAATATTGCTCTCGAAGCGCAGCCCAGGAACTAGATTTCAAGATATGCTCAAACCAAGCATAAACAGACTCCTGATATAGGTCCTTTTCGGAGCCTGGCGGCACGGAGCCCACTAATATGTCGGCCATTTCGTCCACGAATTGTGATAAGAATGGCGTGTGATGTCGGCATATCTCCTTCAGAAACCGGTCCCATGTCGAGAACACATGGTCCATTCTATCTTCCAAACTTTATGGGACGGTCATACTGTTAGCCTTTGATAACAAAACCAGATATATCAACATTGACTGCTTTACCTTTTAGAGTCCGGGATTAAGACCCCGGGCTGTAGTAATGCCCTTACCACGAGCAGGCTCCCTTTAATCTCATGCTCACAAATCCGTACAAGTCCACGTATGCTTGAGGCCAAACTTTGACTTCTATCCCCGGCATTCCGGCCAGCTCTGCTTGTTGCAACAGGCCGTAGAATACTCCATATGGTATCCGTCAACAGTTGTTCGGACAACGAGGATTTTTCAACCGAATCAAACCCTCCAGATGGGATATCCTCAATCTTTGACCAGTAGAATTCCCATAGCCACTCAAGCGATCTTTGAGCGGCATTTCTTAAAACTATCAAAGACGGAAGTTCGCGATGTGTTGCTTCGTGGCGTAATTCGACAAAGGAAGCCGGCACCCCGAGCGTCATGGCTTTTTGGTACATGGTCTGTTTCCTCCCATGTAGCTTAGAATCTACTAGCCCCGTCACAAATCTAAGATAACGCGTTAGCGAAAAAAGAAAATGAGGAGAAAAAAAAAAATGCAAGTATTTTGTGTGAAACGTAAATGGAAGCTGTTTCAAACCCACCGGCAAAAAGCCAACGAATACGTCGCCCGTATCGAAAAGATCGAATTTTTAGCAGCATCGTCGTGCAATATAGCATCTGTCAACAGTGCCGTGGCCTCCACCGCATGCGGGAGGTTTCCACGAATTTTCCAAACCCATACCTACTTTGAAGTTAGCAAATCAGCGTTGAATTAGAACGGCCCAGGGGGGAGGGGCAGAAGAGGCCGATCATACAAGAGCAGACGCTTTAGAGCGCATATCCGGGCCTTGGTAATCAGGGGGAGGGTAAAATTCATTTCGCACAGTGACGAGCTGAGAGTGCTCCCTCCAAGGAGTGAATTGCAATTGCGGCATAGCTCAAATTGTGAGATGAAAGACCTCCCAGTTCCCGCGTTCCGTGTTTATCCTTCAATACTAACCGGCTCGCGATCTTTGAATAATTCAATAAAGGCTGGAAAGCTCTTAAAGCAAGCAAGCAAGGTGCTAACTGCCGCAGTAAGGCTGGAAAACGAAATGACAAAATGGGGTTATTAATGCCCAGGCGAAAGGATTGTAGAGGTCAATGAGGTCATTCTTCAGGGGCTGGAGAGAAAAATAATCATATGCCTTTTCCCCAATTTGTTTATTTACCACGAAATATTTTAGAATTCCACGGCCTTGTCGTATTTGAAGAGCAAAAGTACCAATCTGATGATCTTCGGACTCAAATTCGATGCTTGGATATAAAGTTTGAATTTAGATTGAAGCTAAAATGCTTAGCCTCAACTGTCAACCCTTTCTACCAATTAGATCCCGTGTTGCCATATGGTTATATAATCAATTTGGATGATGGATGTTGTGTTCCTCTGAAAGCAAGATCTAAATTCTCCCTACTTGTAAATAATACACGGATATATCTATTGACAATAATACGTGATATATCGAAAGCGTGTCAGAGAGCACAGTAGCTCAAGTGAAGTTCACGAATTAGCCTACTTGTGGCGTTTCTTCCGTCACGTCGTCATCTTCATCACTTTGATTTGGCGGTGGACTGAAAGTCTCCTCCAATTTCAACCCTTTTCCTGATACCGACTCGGGTTTAAACAGGGGACTATTGATGGTTCCGATCCCACAATGACGTGATATCGAGGAGTCTTCCCATGACACAGCATCGGGTTCGTCATACAATCCAACTCCAATGAGAACTTCATCGGATCTGCCGGTGTTTTCCGGAGAGAATGGCGGAGGAGTTTTTGGTTCGGGGTAGTCTCGATATGAGAATAGCTCCGGCGACGAAGCGGCCGTAGTATCGTTAGAGTTTGGAATGGTACAATTTAGAGGTGTACTCGTTTGCGGCGAATAGGAATATCCAGAGTCACCGGGATTCGACGATACCATGGGTATATATGTCGGCCAGTCAGACTCTGGTTCTGGGGCGTGGAAGCTCAAAGGTCGCTGAGGCAGCAAATAGCCGTTGAACGACGGATGTGTCGGTATAGGTTCGAATTCTTGTGGGTAGCTAGCAAAATTCGACGTGCCACCAAATTCACTGACAGAGCTGCCTCGGGGAGTGGGGAGTTGCATAGTGGTGGGAACATTCTCCTTGTTAAGGGGAGCACCGTATGGGCGGAAAGGCTGAAACTCAGCCATGGGGTTCGTAGCAGAGTGTGAGGCAGTTGCTTTCTGGAGGGCCGCATAAAAGCTCGCCGCTATCCTATCACTTTGAGCAGAGAAGCGGCGAGAGAATCGCTGCCTAGGCATCATATCTTTTCTTGGGCTGTTCCCAGCGCTGGTGACCTTGGTTATACGGCTCTGGTGATTCCTTGTCACGCCGCCTAGATACATATACCCAGGAATCCCGCTCAAGTTAATAGAAGACATCGTGTCGAACTGAGCCATGATGTCTAGAAGAGATGAGAAAAAAAAAGAAACAATACGAGAGAATGGGAAAAGAAGGAGGAGCGTTCCTCTTATGGTGTGGAACGTATCAAACGGGTTGAAAGGATAGAACGGGTAAAAAGAAAAATCGAAGCAAATAGGATTTGAAAGCCAATGATCCTACTTGTATGCGTTGGCCTGCTTCATAATGGAAAGGTCATATCGGCTGGCATACGTAACATGGGAAGACCGGCTGCTTGGGGATGGATATAATATCTTGCTAGCCGTGGATGGTGGAGTGGGTGCAGTGTACCCAGTGCAATGTAGGTAGTGAAGTTCCCACCACAAGGGTCATCTTTCATTTTCACCAACCTTGCAGTCGGTGCTAGGTTCGGGTCTAACAAGAGCTTCCAGAAAGCATCCTTGGCGCGCAACTGGGTTCTAAGCAAGCAAGGTGGTTGAGAGGGTCATCGTAATGCGAGGAGCAGATCAAGGTTTTTTTTGGGGAAGCGAGGAAAAAAAAAAAAGGTAATTCCCTTTGGTATTGCCAAGTTTGGATTTTGCGGCTAATAATTGGGGAAACACCTCCTGCAGGGACAAGAGGCAAGGCCCAGCCGCTGATGGCGGGTGATGTTGTAACATATTTGGCGTATAACTGCTCCATATAGATCTCCCGAAATGGATATTCCCAGACTTTGAGCCTTGCGAACCCCAGAGGCCAGAAGCCAGAAGTTAAATCCAGGGGGCTTTGGCCTCCAATGATTTCGCGCCCAACATGCAGTTTTTTCTTTCCTGTGACCAGGCCTCGGTAGCATATTTACTGTATCGTAACCATACGTCCAGTTTTACACCAATGATCACGTGGTAGTATAAAGCACGGGCGCCTTGTTGGTTGGATTTGATTTCTGGTGGAGGCGAGGGGGGTTTTGGTGTGTTCTGTGAACCATTCTCGGTATGTCACTCCGTACATAGCCATGTAATCCGCAATACCTGTATCGGAACCATATATAGGATATGATTTCCCAGACAGGCATGGCCCCTTTCAATGTCACATCACACTAATTGCTCAATAATGCGATTAATAATAATGGGCATTAAGAGTGAACATGCAAGAAGGGCGACATGTGATGGGCACCCTGCTCAAAAGACCTGTAGCTCGCTTTGCAATTTGACCTGGTTGCGCTCTGAAGGTGAAATACGAGTAGTGCGTATTGTGCGGTACTGCTCCCTTCGTTCAAGCCAAGTTACAAAGGAGCCCTTTCTCCACAAGATCGGTCAAACGTGCTCAATCGAGCCATTCTCTCGGCTTTTAGCCCTGATTCGAGAGACATCAAAGCGCTCCAGCAACACACTCCAAACTCTAGAAGTCCAAAAAGACGGAGCAACAGAACAGGCGTCTCCACCCTCTCGCAAAGCCCAGCCACAACGTGGATTCACGCGTCTTTGTGCATTCTCACTCGCTCTTGTCTCAGAGCTTCCATGAGTGCCACACACATTCACCCACAAATCTCAATACATTTACCAAGTAGAAGTTAGGCGCCAACTCCTCCGTATAACTAATTAACTAGTAATACGTCATAGGGGCGCATCAATCACAAAAAACACTTGCGTTCAGTCAGATACGGAGGAATGATAAATTAAGAACGTTGCAACACGTGCTAATTTACGTTGAAAGGAATTCTCGGAAACTTGCACTCTAAATGGGAACAAAAGACAATGGGAGAATAATACAGGATTTCCATGTTTCGAGTGCTGCTCACCGCGATGTGACCTCGCAACCGGATCCTCCTTCCTTTGCAACGGATGAATTCTGAACAACTCTCTCTCTCTCTCTTAGGTCCGAGGATCTTCCCTGCTTCAACTTACCGAGCTGAAAAATCGGTCCTCGCTTTCCCGTTAATAATAGCTCCCTTCCATTAATTTGGGGTTGCAAAGCTGCCCGCTAAGACCCCATAGCTCGCGAAGCCAGGGCGTAGTTACAGGTGTGTCTGCATGTGCCACGGATATTTAAGAGCACGGAGCTTCTCCCAGCCAACAGACGTTCGAGAAAGCCACTTGCGAAATCCGGCAAAAGCCAGATTGGGGGAGATTTCTACGCAAGGAGGTTTGGATGCATGTATCTGTTTCAAGGTTGCTGGGTCGACCCTTATCACAGTAATTCTTCGGCTGAGTATATACGCGGAATGATACAAATCCATGCAAGTGACAAGGCTAAGGGTCTCCCGTAAAAGATCCAGGACTAGCGGTTCCGTTCAAATCCCCAACCATCAAGGTGGAGGAGCGATAGGTGGTTTTCTGGTATTTTAATCCATTATTATCGTGATGTCCAAAGCAGAAACGCTATTCATGGTGTCTGTGGGTGAGAAAAAATATTATTCGACTTTCGCGTTGCAGAGCTGAATCACACATGGATCTGATCCATGCATGCATGCATGCCTGACAACAACACCCATATTGGAGCCGTGGATCACAAAGAGCAGGCTCAGAACATGCTTATTATTGCTTTTCATTTGATCGACTCGAACCCGTGAGCCAGGGAGCAAATTTCGCGTATCCTTTCAGCCTCCACAAGAGGATCTCGCTCTCCGGGCTCTCGAAGTCGTCATATCCCCCACATGCAACATGGCGAACAAAGCCAAAACCCATGAGATCATCGCCGTTTTTAAGAAAATGGAGAGAGCGAGTATTTTTTTTTTTTGTTTTTGATTTTGTGAATGAATGACGGCTCTTGTTCTGGAATGTGGCCAAAGTAATCTTGACGAATGTGATTCATCGTATGCATATGGAGTACAGAGTATGTACATACATACATTACAGATGTATCCGAATTAATTAGCCTATCCACACGACAAAGGCCGATCAAAGACAAGAATGAAAGAGAAAATTCCGATCTTTAAGCATGCCAAACTGGGAGATGTGTGGCCGGACCATGGGTTTGGGTTTGCGATGGCGCTCATGAGATTCATTGTCTTACTCTTCAGGAGGACGGGTCAGAGAGATCAGCGGGACAGAACGGCACAGTGTGGATGAAATGGTACTCTGGCCGTATCCACGCCCATTGTGCAAATTTGAAGCGACAAGTCTTGATGGCGATTGGAGAATCGCAAGGGTGAATCAGTTTCAGAAATTGAGGTTTTTCCTTCTTGAACCGAACCCGATTGATTTCCGGCAGCAAGCTTGTCCAGGCAGCTGAGAGCCAGCGGGTAGGTGTGTGTGGATGCTGTGGATGTGTCTATGTATCTCTCCGACTCCGTGTCCGTTCGCAGAGAACGACCTAACAATAGGCCTGTTTTGGCTTAACGAGCGGCCCCCTCCCCCCTTCCGCCCAACGCGGCAATACTCTCCAAAGATGCTCCCATCAAACCCCACAGGTTAGTTAGGAGAGGGCGCAGTGAGTTCACTAATTAGATCTGCTTAAGACTCGTAAATCCTTCTCTGATCACAAGATCTTCGGTTCTTTTAAGGAGTGAGTCAACAAAAAATTTCGTCATACGTACCTTTTGAACTCACGTCGCGAATTAGGCGGGATAGGGAGCACTGCATCATGTAGTTATAGTTACAGTACAACATCTATACATAAATTGGTATGAAGGCAAGACGCGCCTTCAAGCATCAATATCACAGCGCAACTGTTGTGATGAATGCCGTGTTGGTCTTCCGCCCCACAATGCTATTTGAAACATGTCTTCAACCAGAAGAAAAAAAGATGGATGAACGAAAAGGAGAAGCCAGGTCTCGAATCCCAACAGGCCTACAGAGAATGTGAATGCCCCACCACATGCAGCGTGGAAATGAAAAGGAAAAAAAAAAAAATTGGTCCCTGTAGTGTAAGTTCGGTCGTTGGCCAAAGGAACAAGTTCAACTCTCCTCATTTGCTGGTGGGTGAAAAGTGCACAACCCAGACAGCAACGCCCAGGGTTTGGCCAGACGACACTAAAAATGCTACCTTCGACGAAACTCACCGCATGATGGGGTTTGCCCGCTCACGCCTCGTCCCTGGTCCTTGGAAACGCCTGTCATAACAAATGGCTTGGAGCCTCGTCAACTCCGACATTGCGACTGGGGCTTATTATTTTTTCCTTTTTTTTTTTTCGTCCCCATGCACTCCTTCCAGCTAACGATGTTCAAGTTGCTTCCCGGAAAGTGTTGGACCGCTCCCTCGTATCCAAAGCATTTTCTTGCTCGCTGCCAAATTAGAATCCGAAAACGAGACTCCCAAGGACCCTCTCTCGCGTCATCTTGTCATGGTACCAAGAAAAGATTGGGAAGAAGGTGGAAAATAAAAATAAAATAAAAAAAAGGATAATAATACAATACCTGCGAACTCAATATTCAATGACAACCAAACCTCCTTACACCGGAGGATTCTTTTCCTCTGACCAAGGCCGGTTACGTAGGAAGTCAACCACTTTTAGCCTTCCATCGTTATCCTCTTTTTAATGCATCAAAGCGCCAGTTGGCTCTGCACCGTCATCATCATCATCATCATCACCGCCGCCATCGTCGTCGTCGTCGTCGTCGCAGTTGTTCCATCCTACAACTGGTCGACTCAGATTACGTACGGAGTATGTAACCTTGTCCTGGTTCTGCGCGATCCAGCTTTTGAGATCGTGCATACTGTTTTCAGCCTGGACGACTATTCATACACATAATCAGTTCAAAATTCACTTCATGTACGGAGTACATTCTTCGCCATATTGCGTCTCCTCCAGCGGCGTGGATTTCCGTCACAATAAAGCCCCCCACTGCCAAATAGAAAAAAGGAGATCCTTTTGGTAGCAAGGCGCGAATCGGCATTTCGAATCTAATCTTGTGCTCTGTGTACTAGGTGTCCCTTCTTTAACATGCTGTACGGAACTACATGTCGATGGTCAAATAGACAAAAGGACTGGCTCCTGCTCAACCCTGTGTGCAAGGTAAAAAAAGGTCCACGAATGGAATCTGGCGGCATGTCGAAGACGCTCGGGCGTTGGTTACATCTTCCCACCTGGATGGAACAGGAGATCAATTCCGTTTCCGGTTTGACAGGCATCTGGCAGTTATCTTGACGCTAGGCTGGCTCAATTATTGTTACCGCCAGGATAATCATGAGGGACTAGGTCGACTCTTTTAAAAGCAGCGCGGCGCTCTTATTATCATAATTTCGCTCATCCTGAATCCATCCTTTTCGAGCAGCTTCGTGATAAAGATCTTCATGCTGGCAATCTCGGAACTGGTCCTACAACCCTTCTTTCTTTCTTTCTTTCTTTCTTTTTTTGCAAGCCAGTTGAATATACTCCGTATGCCGAGTCCTTGACCATTTCTAAATACAGCTAGGAAGCAATTTTCCTTGAACCAGAAATTTTGGCTGCTCCCCAAATTAACGCCCACCTGCATGCCATAACTTGCGCCTTGGACATTTTCTCCCATCCATCCATCGATCAACTGGTGCTACGACACCAACGATCATTGGCCTAGACATTGGAGACGCAAAGTACGCACATGGCACCCTGCTTTGTTTGGCGTGTGTGGAATGCCGGCATCTAGCCTTGTACGAGTTGCCGGTTGCATTGATGGGCTCCAGAAACCATTGCTACTATATCGTAATCCCTGCTCGTTCTTTTCACTCTTCGAGAAATTAGAAAGCTGCAGGCCCCTGGGAAAGTTTCGGCTCGTTTTATGACTTTCCGGCCCTGGGTACTTGTAGAATGAGCCGACGTATCCATACCTTAATTCCATTTTTGTTTGTAGTTATCGTTGCGAAAAACCCTTGTACCACGCGGAACTAGAAACGGAATGAGAGCCTCCTCCGCGTCCAGTCAAGCATAACTCGAAAATGCTAGATTTCCAAGAAGCAAAAGTCAATATCAAACAAGCTGCATTTTCTGCTCTCAACAGCCTAACCAATAACCGTGCCATGTATGTTCAGTACCTAAAGTAGACCTGTCGCCGCTAAAGAGTTCCTCAAATATTTTTGAACCTCTAGCAACTTGGGTGGAGTAACAGCAAGTCCCCTCTTATCAGTAGTCCGCGAAACCTCCGTATGAATAGATTGTGAGTACTATCTAACTCCTCCGAACACCTCACACCTTGCAGGGCGATTCATCAGATCAAGATTCATGAAGAGAGGTGATTGTAGTGTTGAGTCGAGATGTCTAATAATATGAGTAAATATTGTTTTAGCTGGAGAAATCGATGTTTTCATGAAAGGAAAAAACAAAGCTTCACTTCACCCAAACTCCCAGGTTGTCACCACTTTGGACGAGAGCTCCCATCGCATTTCAGCAAACAACACTAGCTCTCTTCTTCGTCCAAAGTATTTCCCATGTTAACTCGCCAGTGGGGTGCCAAAATCCCGCCCATCATGTCAAACCTAGAAGGGGTTTTCGGTGAGTTTTTCCTTTTCCTCTGGAGCGAGAATCCCCCTGCCCCCAGGCAAAAGCCCCAAGGGGCAATTGACCCGATCAAAAAGCAAATAACTAATAGACATAAAAATAATAATCTCTTTTTCGTAGCCGTTCACAAACCCGGTGGAATTTCCTCCGCCGAAGTCCTCCGTGATCTCCAGCGCCACTTCAACCCATCCGAATTCTTCCAGCCCTGGCTCGCGGCCGAGCGCCAGCGTCGCAAACAGGAGCCAAAAAACCAGCAACGAAGACGCCGAGATAAGCGCATCCAAGTCAAACTGGGTCATGGAGGCACGCTCGACCCAATTGCCACCGGCGTGCTAATTACCGGCGTGGGTAAGGGGACGAAGCAATTGAACAGCTTTCTAGCCTGCACCAAGACTTACGAGGCCGTGGTCCTGTTTGGCGTAGCGACCGATTCGTATGACCGTGTGGGCAAAGTGGTCAGCCGTGCGCCGTATGAGCATGTTACAAGGGAGAAGGTGGAGGAGGCGCTTAAGGGATTCAGAGGAAAGATTATGCAACGGCCTTCAATCTTCTCGGCGCTCAAGGTACAGGGCAAGAAGCTCTACGAATACGCTAGAGAGGGAAAGGAGCCGCCAATGGAGATTGTGCAGAGGCCAGTTGAAGTGTCTAATTTGGAGATTGTGGAATGGTATGAACCTGGGACGCATGATTGGAAGTGGCCTACGGAGGAGGCGGGTTCTATGGAGAAGAGTGTCGCGGAGAAGCTGATTGAGAAGGAGAAGGATTTCATCGAGACCGAACAGAAGCATGCTCCAGAAGAAAAGAACATGAAAAGGAAGTCACTGCCCTCTACAGAAGAACCTGCCACACAAGAAGAGCCTTCGTTGAAGCGTCAGAAAAGAGATTCAAGTGCTGCTGCCGAGTTGAATACGGATGCGACACCAGCAAAGCCACAATCCATAATCACGTCCGAATCTCAAGATTCCCAATCAACATCTGACTCTACAGGGCCGACTCCACCCCCACCCGCCGTAAAGCTCACAATGACAGTGTCCTCAGGGTTTTATGTCCGCTCTCTCGCGCACGACCTCGGTCTAGCATTGAACAGTAACGCGATAATGACTTCCTTGGTGCGCACTCGCCAGGGAGACTTTGAGCTATCGCCGGATAGGATATTGGAATATAAAGATCTAGAGGCTGGAGAAGAGATATGGGGTCCAAAAGTGCAGAAATTCCTGGACGAGTGGCACGAGAAGGTGAAAGAGAAGGACAAAGATAGTGTTAGTGGAAACGAAAGTTAGAGAGTTTCCTCCCTCGCTTCGAGGCCGGCAGGAGCTCCTAACGCAAGAAGTCGCAAGAATATCCCCTTCGCTTGAGTAACAGTGAATCTATCCACCCTTGCCGACAAGGTGTGGCTCGCGTCCCTTTGACGCATTGCGACGAACCGATGCGTGACTAGCCGTCTCATGTGTTAAGATTTGAGATTTTGCAGCCACAGCTTAGCCATGAAAGATCAAAATGTTTGAATATAAAAGTTTGCTAGCTGTCCCTGAATTGTTGGCTGCGCTCTCTTATTTCCTTCAGCTCCAGCTTCCGTGCTTTACGATCCGCTTTGAGTTCATAGTAATAATCGGCATCTGACCCAAATCTCGCTAGCTTAAACAACTGTTAGTAACCTAGTTTGGCTTAGCGCCTGCCAATTCGGTGGGTGGCATCATCCAATTGGAGGGCAACACGGAGAAGGGAAAAGGCTCTCAATCGATCGTTCTGGCAGCCCCATCAAAAGCGCCGATCCCCGGTTGGGGGGCGACGAAATGCAATGGAATGTGTGCCTTCGAGCTTCCAACATTCCACCCCCTATCCCTGAGTTTTCTCACGACGAGTTTATTTTCTCTCGCTCTCAAGCGTCTTCGTGGCCTTCGAGGATGCCACCCAGCAGTCGCTCGTCTTCCAGAACTCGGGCCGACGAAATGGCAAAACGACCCAGGCTACAAAATGAATCATCAGACCACGACAACTGCCTTTTCCATACAGAACCCCTCGCAATATGCTGTGAAGCAACAACAAGAAGTGGTAGTCGCTGTTTGAGGTATGCACGAAGCTATGATCAGTCTTCTGGCTGGATGCAAGTCTGTTCTCAACATCGAGCACAGCGCATCAAAGCAGGCTGCTGTGCAGCCACCCTTGAATGTGGCTTTCCTTGTGGAAAGCTGGTAAGATGGGATCCCCACAAGCTCCTGCGTTGCCCCAGCCATATCCACACGGCGCCCTGCTGCTTCATGCAGCTGCCAGTCGAGCTTCGGTTGCAAGTCTATCGTCACCTCTTCCCGGATCAGCCAGTCCTCGCACACTCGACAAGTCAACTTCGCTCAGATGGCAGCAGAGTTCAGACAGCAATCCTACGGACCAGTCGGCAAATATATTCCGAGGCTGTTGCGGAGCTTTATCGTGTACCATTCCACATCAGGATCACTACTGACTCAGTCACAATATCACAATATGCGGCGAAACAGGGAAGCGATGGGAGCCCTCGATGGACCGCTTGGACGCGCTGCGGAAGTCAACTGGGACGCTTCATGAGCTGTTATCCCAGTTGGAGGCTCCTGGCACCTCACATCCATCACCATGGGGCGGTTTTCCCATCAATGGCTCCGTCTGGTGTCGGATGCGGTCCTTCTGCCTTGAGATCTCCGCGCAGGAGATCCGCCGTATACCCACAACGGACGGCCCTATCCTTGGCATTTCTCTCATCGCTGATATGGTGCAGAGGGTTGCGGAACACTTACATCTGATTAAGGAAATCCAGAACTTGGAGATTCTCTTGAAGTTTGGACAGTGGGTTGGGAATCATCACCTAAAGATTGCCCTCATCTTTGTGCAACACCTTTTATCTTTTCGCGATGCTCGGAAACTGAAAATTTTGATCAAAGTTAATTCTAATCTGGTTGACTCCTTTGAATATCCTCCACCTACAGACAAGGTGTCTCAAACATTGCTCCAGTATTGGATAGAGAGGCGTTCACCTCCCACAGAACCACAATCTTTTATCCCATCAGCAGCCCTTGCAAAGCTAGAAACCCTAGCTCGTGTCCTTCACCATCGTCTCGTCTCTCCCTTTCTTCCCTCCGATGAATTTGCGGAAGTGAAGTGGTTATACTTAAGGGCTGTGAAATGTTGTGTGTTCCGCGACCTTCAGGGATTCCAAGAGGTGTACGATCAGATGCGAAAGATCTTTAGTTCTTATATTGATAGGCAGGTGAAATTACAGAGTCAGATCTCTGGAGCCCTTGATCAGTTCCGTCTTTCAATGGAAAGTTCGCCTTCCAACCCATTGACAGACAAGACAAGCCCAGAAAAGCCAGCCCAGCTGTGATGACCCTTAATGTTCAATCGAAGATCAGCACAACTCGATGGCCTGGCTAATGAATATGACACTTTCGCATGCAGAGATGCCTAGGATAAAAAAAGTAAACAATTCAGGCCTTTGAAGTTACCAGGTTTGCTGATGTGTTGTTGCTGCTACATTTGTAGTATTAGACGATACACAAGTCGCCGGTATAAATATCGCAGTCTCCTGCTCTCAGGTACCTCACCTGCTTCAACCTTTCAACCTTCTCTGTATCCGCTACTTCGTCTACCGCGCCCTTCCATATAGACTCGACGCCGTACGGCACTATCGACGTCTTGAGGACCTCGGCCGTAACCCGTCTAACGTAATCTAGGAGTTCGAAGCACATGGGTACTCAATTGCTCGAGGATTTGGGGTCGTCTGAGCCTGAATCTGAGCCGCCTGTTAACGAACGTGTAAGTATAATGAGTTTGAATTTCAATATTAATTTGAATGTGAATCACTGACAGTTTAGATCCTGGCGTACTATACCACTCTTCCATTTGGTGTGCCCCTGAACCGTGCAGCGATGGTGACTGCCTGACTTCAAGACGGAATCCGCATGGACTTGAAGTTATCAATTCTCTTGTGATCAAATTGATGTCAGCTAGAAACCGGGATTCAGCAGCTGGAAGGTATGAAGTCTAATCTTGCTTCGATTTATGGTTTTTAATTTATTATGCTAATATGCTAAGTAGCTCTTCTTCGTCAACACAACATCCCTTTTGGTCCGGAACAATCTTTGGAATCAGGCGCTCCTCCAAATGCGGATACTTTCACCCAGACTCAGCCATCTGTTGAGATTTTCAATGTCCATGAGTTTGAGGAACTTGTTGGTGATATAAGTGATTTTATGGGCGTTGCTTACACCGCTGGCCAGATTGTTTAGGCGAAGGACAGCGACAAGATACGGACTGATGTAATACATGAGGGCGTTGGTTACCTTCTTGCCGGGACAAGATGAAGGTGGTCACGGACCCGGGTGGAAGAGATCAAAGTGAGAGATGATATGGGAACGTTTGTCTCCCAGGCCTGCACATAGGCACAACATAGTATACACAAGAAGGCTCAACTGTCTGCCTCAGGCCGTTGAACCCAGTTTGCTCCTTGATCGGTCATCCAGGCCTCCGCCGGAACCTCCATGCATCTAGAGGGATTTATTTTTGAATCGTGTAGACATCGCAATGTTTTGCCAAGTTGGGCAGAGTAAGGACATGGGGCCTTCAGAAGCATTGCTGCTGGACAGGATGCAATGGATGCAATGGATGCTACAGCTGGCAGATAATTGACAAGGCTTCCGGGGAAACCTTTCGTAAAGGATAGTCAATGTTAGGGCTTCAAATCAAGGCGCAGGAAGAATAAATTCTTATTGCCAACTAGGTAAGCTGTTTCAACGAAATACTAAGGTGGTGAGAGAACGGGGGTCTGGGGAGGCGATACATTATATACAGCTTGCAGGCGATTCCCGCTGGTATGGAACTTGGTATCGGACAAGGGAATGAAAACAAGAAAAACTTACCGGCAGCGTAGATAGCAAAAGTGTCAGCATTATCAATCGCCTTATCAGCAGGGAGTTTGATGACATTTTCGTATTTATAGGCAAAGTCGTCAGTTCCCGGGGAGTAAACGTGGCGCATGTGGGCCATTTCATGGAGAAGAATAGTTGTTTGATCGGTGGCATGACATTCCGGAGAAGTAGGAGGGTAGGCCGAAAAGAAGCGAGGGCCGATTGTGATAAAGCTAATCCATGGGTTGGCAATTGCGTTGATTGTACCTTTGCACCTATCACTTTCGCATGTGCGTTGGGACAATACCGCCACCTATGATGCTAGTTTCGTTGGAGATAGCTCGGAACCGGTTGGCAAGTCGACGGGTCCGCGAGTCAGTCTTCTTGAAAGTTGTTTCAAAGGTGGTCAGGGAGCCATTGATAACTCCTCGAGTACCAGCGTCAGCATAATCAGTTGTGCTTTTTAGTAGAGTTGTAAGATTTTTCATTCTCGCTGGAGAGCAAGTGTCCAAATAGAACGAAGCTCGTTTGTCTAGGTTCCGTCTTTGTAAACCCGCTGCACTCTCACCTTTGGCCGCAAGCACAACATCCACGGCTATCTTGAGTTCATTAGAGCGATATCGAACCATTCCCGAGAGTTTTGTACTGTCAGGGCCAGCCAGTAAGAAGACTCCCTCAGAGAAGACCGTGACAGAGCCGCCCGCCGAGAGGTCTGCCGTCTCAGCAATGTCAAAGGTATTTTCCGCGAGGTCACCTGGCTTCAAAGTGGTGAAGACGTCATTGGGTAAGTTTTGCATATCATGATGAGCAAGGAGTCCTTCAAATCCCATCTTCTTTCCTGATAGCATGTTAGATAGGTGTGGTGTCAGAACATGTCATTATTCGTTACATTCTTTATGTACATCCGCCCTGCGACATGGAAAAGTGTCCAGTACGCTATTCAGCCTCAAGACGGAGATTTCCGCGTCGCCTCTGTTGGTTACAACAGCCTTTACCATAGTGTTTCCAGCGGCGCTGAGCTGAACGCTGGCATTCACGTCATGCTTCGATACTTCACGAGCGGCGCGCGGGAACGCAGAGGTAGCCGCTGCAAGCAAGACGGCAACAATAGCCGTCGTAAGCATGCGTAATAGAAGAGGACAGGTCACGTTGCAGTAGGAGGTTCGCAGAACTAAGTAATAAAGAGAAAAATTTTGCGCAACAGAGGTGACGTTGCGCAAAAGTTGAGCGCATACTTATACTTGTCAAGTATATATCGAAAATATGTCAAAGGCTACCAAGGTAGATACTACCCGGATAGCCGCTACTGAAGAACCGCCAAATCTCCCAAAACGCATGGAATGCGAGCGGAGGGTGAGATCCATATACAAGCAGTACATGGGTCAGCGCATGGAGCACATAGTGCTCAAGAGCATGTCACTTCGTACTGTATCATCGCTGAAATTCACATGCTCAATGCTAGACCGACCCGAAAATTGGAAAATAGAGAATAATGAGCAGATATGGTGTTCTTTCACTTTCCTCAGGATCTCGAAAGATTTTCTGAGAACTTGGAGGACATGAGAAGTAGAAAGAAAAGAAAACAAAATAGAAAGCCTCGATGAGCGTTTCTTGTGAAGGCGAGTGTACGATATAGCCGTGGGAAGAAACCCAGGCAAAGGTGTTTTTTCCCCAAGAGAAAAAGAGTGAGATCATATCTAAGGACCCTGTGATTAGAATTCGTGCCTCTGACAATATGCCAGATATTTCCCAAGCCTAGCGCTATGGCACCCTAGCATGAATTGAAAGTCCTCCCCGGAAACCGATACTTGCTGCAATATCTCTCTGGAAAAATAGCACCGAGGTCTCCATCGCAAGCCCAAGCACGCACAGACCATTGGCGTCGGCTGCTCGTTGTATTTTATCTAGAGCTGCGACGAAGCACTCCTCTTCCCCATCCTGACTCCCTGCCTCCAAACCGAGAGAGAATCTCAGATCAGCCGCACCCACCGTCAAGCCGTCCACTGCAGAAACGTTAGTTCCGGTTAAAAGTGGCACGTTACATGCAATTGTTCAAGTTACTCACCTCCACGTACTCTGACTATCTCTTCAACATTCTTAACCCCTTCAATATCCTCTATTTGACAGAACACTGCAGTGTGGTTATTCCACACATCGTAAATTGTCTCCCCATCTTTGGTTTTGTTCTGCCTTCCAAATAGCGTCATTGGCGGGTAGCTGCGCTCCCCTATATCAGGAAGTTTGGCCAACCGCACCAAAGTCTCCGCCTGGGCTACATTTTAAATGCGTGGCATTACTATCCCCCCTGCTCCAGCGTTGAGCGCATGGGTTACGAGCTCAGGGGTACTAGAAGGTATCCGAACATATGGGACCATCGAACCGTCGGAATGGTATTGGACGATCTTTATCAGGTTTGTAAGCATGGCTACATTGAGTGGTGTGTGCTCTATGATGTTTGTTAGTGGTTGAGAAGGTAGGCCCAAGCTCTCGAGTTCTTCGTAGGTATATATGTAGGGCGTGGATGATTTGACTTGCCGCATCGATGAAGCAAAAGTGATAAGGAAGAGTAGCGAGAATCTTCGTTGATTCCTCGCTAATAATTCGACAGCACGTGCCCCAGAGCAGCTCACCGGAGCGGAGCATTGCCCTGAAATTCGTAGGTTGGGCAAGGCTGAGGGCATTGTAGTCGTTTGTATTCAGCATTTCGAAGAGTTCTTGATTTTTGCTAGGAAAGCGGTCTTAAAATGAGCGTTGATTACCTACCACGAATACTTGTAGGGATTTTCATGGTGCTTGAGGGCTCAACCAGAACATGCCACAGCGTGTTTGAACTGTACAGCCATGTTTGTGCAACATCGGGGGTTTTCTCCATGATGTGTAGATCGCCCTTCCCAAACCATTGTGCCTTTGCCCCGCTGACCGACAGGCAAGCGTGTTTTACTGTGCAACATGAGCATAGAGGAAGGAATCTAGTAAGGTCTCGAGAAATTACTAACATATTTATACGGATATCATTGTGATCACATTCAAATAGACGAAGTGTCGTTTGTTTGTCCAGATATTTCTGTGGGGCCTGGTATCGGATCAAGGATATTCCGCCCATACGCTTGGAACCTTGTTCCTTCAGCTCAGCTCAATAGTGTCTTGGCAATGCAGTCACCGTAGCAACCATGAGAATCTCAAACTACGTCACTACGGCCGGGAGTCCAACAAAAGCCAACAAGCGCTTGCAAGGGACAGACAGATGCTTGGTCGAAAGTAACTAACCTGGTGAGGAGACAAAAAGCAATTGATTTGAGTGCTTTTGTTGCGTACCTACCCGAGATGAGTGAACTTGGGAGAAGAAGGAGGGCCCTTCAGGAAACACTTTCCATAGCCTAACGCAGGAACAGCAACTTACATATAATAGATTCTAGAGTGATGGAAATCTGTTTCTCTTCTTCTTCTTTTTCTTGTAACTAGCTACATCAAGCATTTTTAAGGGAAAAATGGAATTTGGCAGTATCTTTGCAGGACTTAACTGGTGCTGGCTTTGGCACTGGACTATTGTTAGCACTACCATATTTCTGTCAGTCTGGCCTAAATCTAGCAAGGATTCTCAAAGCAGATAATAAGGAACTGTGCTGACAGACATAACCGTGGCAGGACTAATGAGATCCTAAATTACATCTTTGGCATCCCTGGTGAGCAACCCTGCAGTTCTCCCTCCAACTCACCCCTCTAAACCGCACTCGGCCTATCAGTCCATATTTACTTGGTCAGCTCAGGGCTCAGGGCACGCGCTAACCCTTTCGAGAAGTTTCACAACAACGCACCCAACGAGACAACCAGGAGCGATTGGAGGAGCTGTCCAGGACAATCGACGATTACACGAAAGAAATCCGTCGAGATATCAAAATATTGGAAGAACTTTCTGAGAGCATTGCGCGTTTTCGGCAGGAACTAGACCGGCAACGCAGACAATCGCACCAACCGGAGGCTTGGATGATGAACCCCTAATCTACCGCCTCCTCACTCAGTGCCCTATCGATCGTATGTTTGTTAATTATCTCTGTCGACACCGCGACATTACTCTACAAATTGACTGGATGCTAAAAAACAAAAAGAATATGTCTTTGGATCCGCGTTTTTATAATAGTATCGCCCACCTCCCACCGCGACCATCTTTATCCCACTCATCCTCAAATTACCCCCCCGAATATGGAAGTTTCACTCCCAGCATGGCTTCCTTCACTTCCGCGTCTGTTGCTGGAGTTAGATCAACCGCGTCAAGCCCTTCCCTACGATCGAAAGAGAGAGTCATAGCCACTCCCGCAACCAGACCCGGCACCCCCATAAATGGTGGAGGAGGCAATGTCAAAGTTGTTGTGAGAGTTAGGGGGTTTCTGCCCAGAGGTACAGCCCCTTATCCCATTAGCCCTCTACTTGGAAATGTCTAACTCCTTTTTTCTCCTGTGAAACATAGAAATCAAGCGTGGTGCGCAATGCTTGATTCGAATGAACCCTGCTACTCAAAGCACTACCTTGTCGGCCCCCTTGCCAGCAGACGTAGCTCAACTCTCTAAGGCGCAAAGCCGCAGCAAGGTAGTCGAAGAAAAGACGTTCACGTTTGATAATTCATTTTGGTCCCATGATGAAGACGATCCCCATTACGCAACCCAGGAAGACGTGTATAACTGCTTGGGCGAAGAATTCCTTGATCACAATTTCGAAGGCTATCACACATGTATATTTGCTTACGGTCAAACAGGGTCCGGAAAAAGTTATACAATGATGGGCACACCAGAGAACCCTGGTCTGATCCCCCGAACTTGCGAAGATCTGTTCCAGCGCATCGAAAACTCGGAATCGCCTGACGTGACATATCATGTTCGAGTATCATATTTCGAAGTTTACAATGAGCATGTCCGTGACTTGCTTGTACCTAGGACGGATCCACCGTATTATCTAAAAATTCGCGAATCACCGACCGAGGGCCCATATGTGAAAGATCTAACCGACGTCCCTGTTCGAAACTTCGCTGAAGTTATGCGGTATATGAGAAAAGGGGACTCATCTCGGACAATAGCTAGCACGAAGATGAACGATACCAGCTCACGCTCTCATGCAGTTTTCACCATTATGCTCAAGCAAATGCACCACGATCTGGCCACTGATGAAACCATTGAACGAACTGCGCGAATTCGACTCGTGGATCTTGCAGGTTCAGAAAGGGCAAAAGCAACAGAAGCGACCGGCCAACGATTACGAGAAGGATCGAACATCAACAAGTCGCTCACTACTCTTGGCCGAGTGATTGCGGCATTAGCAGATAATAAACCCGGGCGTGCTCGTAAAACCAAAGACATCGTTCCCTACCGCGATTCTATCTTAACCTGGCTACTAAAGGATAGCCTGGGAGGGAACTCAAAAACCGCTATGATCGCCTGTATCGCGCCGTCTGATTATGAGGAAACTTTGTCAACACTACGCTACGCTGATCAGGCAAAGCGCATCCGAACCCGCGCGGTTATCAATCAGGACCATGTTTCAGCGGCGGAGAGGGACGCACAAATTGCGGATATGGCCGAGACAATTCGCACGCTTCAGCTGAGCGTCAGCCAACACGCGGTCTCCAAACGTGATATGGAGCTACAAAACGAGAAACTCGAAGAATATCAAAAGCAAGTAAGCAAGCTGCAGAGGTTGATGGAGGAAACCAAGATGGTTAGCGAAAACAAAATTAGACAGCTTCAGACTGAAAATGAAGCCCTTAGGCTTCATTTACATCTTGCCTTGGACAGCCTGAAGAACCCCATACCACCTGTTGAAGTGGTGAAGCGTCGTAACAGGAATAGCAGCCTTACATTGGCATCTGATATAGCGGATGACAAAGGCGAAAGCCTGTTTGACAAGGAGAACGCGCCACCCCAAGAGCCTCCAGATCTTATTTGGGAAGATTCTACCAGTGAATTCGACGTTGAGGTACAAGCTGAGATGGAGGATCTTCTTTCAGACTTGAACTTTTTCCGGCGCAAATTGGCAGACGATTGTGAGAGATTTGGAGTAAAACGGCGGCGTCGCGCAGATCGCAAAACACTATCCGAGGTGTCTCTTAACAGATAACCGAATAATATTTCCCCACGGATCCCCAGGGCTTTGGGAGTTTTTGATGGATGTTTTGGGAGCGCATGGGTCTTGTTTTCGGCTACTTGATTGATTTCACTGGAGAACAAATTTTTTCATGACTTTTAAGCCTGATATATTTTTATCCTTCTGGTCCTCCGTTTGGGTTGGGTTTGTCAATGCAGTCATGATTTTGTATGTTGTATGATCAGGACTATTGGTATGCTGTTAAAACATAAAAGAGAATTCAAGAGAGAGTAATAACTTTTCTTGAGGGATATTGCTTTTTTTCAGCCTTGCTACTTCTACCATCCCGTTTCGTCAGATGAAGGCACATTTGTCCAAGTAGAGAGTTTTGAACGGGATCAGAAACTGTTCGATTCGTTGGAGGAGAGGCGTAGTGGTCAAGAGTAGAATGATAGTGACCAATATCAGCGCGCCTAATCCACAGTATGAATCATGATCCGTTTTACTGACAGTTTCTAGAGAGTGAAACCAGTGGAAGCAAACAGTCAAAGAGCGCTTAATGGCAACAGTGACTGGAACACAAATAACATGTCTCCTGTTTATTCTATTTCTCCCAGAATCATTTTCTGCAGAATCTAACAACCAGAATGGCTAAAACTGTGAAGAAAAAGGTATTTGGTAAAGTGATAGTGCTGTCGCAGAGATGTTTAAGATGGCCTAGAAAGAAGTTGATGACGATCTCCAAAAAGTCGCGGTCGCCACACATGACTCAATCCATCACTCACCTCCATCACGCTTCAAGCAAACCCACCACCCCCGAAAAGAAGTCTAATGGCAACACTACTCCTGACAAGGCAATTCTACAACCCGATACAAGTATGTCGGTTCCACAGGATACTGTGAATGCTGGCATACCCTCGCAGCAGCAGCAGCAAAAGCAATTAGGTGGTGCAGGTGACTCACCGAAGAAAAGCGACCACGCGACTTCGATGAATGGTGGGGCCGAGACGACGAAGAAAGCCAAGGATGGAGGAAAAGCGGCAGATGCGAAACAAAACACGGAGAAAAAAGAGCAGTCCGTGGGCGATGCGCCGAAATTGTCTGGTGCTGAGTTGAAGAAAAGGGCCAAGGCTGAAAAGGCTGCCAGACGAGCGAAAGAGAAGCAGGAGAGGGAACAACAACAACAGCAGCAGCAACACCAAGGTGGTGTGGCTTCTCAGTCGCAAGCTGGTGCTGCGAAGAAGGGAGATAACAAACAGTCGCAGAAAAAGCAAGGTGGTGGTGGTGGTGGTGGTGGTGCCCTTGGGGGAGTGGCTGCTAAACAGGTTGCGCAGAGGAGAGGATCGGTGCATGTCCCTGCTACGGAGGCGAAAAAGAAGAAGAAAGCTGAGAATGAGAATATTGTTGCTGTCTTTGGGCATTTACCGTGGCATTCGCGCAGAGCGGGGATAGCGGGGGTGGGTAAAGATATTCATCCGGCTGTCGTGGCTCTGGGGATGCAGTTGAGGGATTATGTGATTTGCGGGAGTTCGGCGAGATGTGTCGCGACTCTACTGGCTTTAAGGAGGGTATGTCCTGTGTTTATTCTGTTCCTGTTGCTTGAAGATGATGAACTAAAATTTTTTCTTCCGTCTGGGTGCTAGGTTGTTCAAGCGTATATTACACCGATTGGAACCTCCCTCTCTCGTCATTTGACCACATACCTTTCACACCAGATCAATTACCTGACGACATGTCGCCCACTTGCGATCAGTCAAGGGAATGCGATTCGCGCTTTGAAGTTGGAGATTACAACGATTGATCCCGGTGACTCCGAAGACGAAGCGAAGCAAAAGATTTACGACCATATCGACAACTATATTCGTGAAAAGTACACTGTGGCCTCTCAGGTGATTGCCAACAGCGCTGCAGAGAAGATCAAGGATGGGGATGTTATACTTTGCTACGCCAGCAGTAGCGTGGTCCAAAAGGCCCTACTTACAGCCCATGCACAAGGAAAGAAGTTTCGCGTATCCATCATTGACACTCGGCCTCTCTTTGAGGGGAAAGCCCTTGCTCGTACCTTATCCAAGGCTGGCCTAGAAGTGCAGTATTCACTTATCAATGGCATTACATATGCGGTCAGAGAAGCGACGAAGGTGTTTCTCGGCGCTCACGCCATGACCAGCAATGGATGTCTCTTTTCAAGGGTCGGAACAGCTCTAGTAGCAATGTCGGCCAAGGAGAGGGCGGGAGGCATAAACATTCCCGTCATCGTTTGTTGCGAGACGGCCAAATTTACAGATCGTGTCGCTCTTGATAGTATCGTCGTCAACGAGATTGCCGACGCAGATGAGCTAGTAGCTGTTGAGCCTTCTGAGCAAATCACACAGCTATCGCCACCGAAACCCACACAAACAAGTGGAAAAAAGGGAGCTTCTGGCGCCTCCGCCGCAGCAAATGCAGATACTGGTTCCATAGCTTCATCGCTGGGGCCCACGTCGCTAGTGACTGACCCTAATCGGCCGCTACAAAACTGGCGAGAGATGAAGAATCTACAACTGCTAAACATCATGCATGATGTTACACCGGCGCAGTACATTGATATGGTGATTACAGAAATGGGAAGTTTGCCGCCCAGTGCGGTGCCGATAGTGCATCGAATAAGCACCGAATCCGAAGGTGGGTGACCCTTTCCCCTTGTTTTTCCTTTCCTTTCCTTTTCTTTTTCGCTGACGTGAACCTCTGTTATGGATACAGATTCGAAACATTGATGAGTGAGGACAAGATAGACTATTTTATGTTCTTTCTCAATATATTTTTCCTTGTGGATGATGTGCGTTCTGAGACTGTAATCGTTTGAGCGAAAACGAGTGTGACAGTAACAAAAAACGCGTGTCTATTCCTGGATCAGAGTCATGGATCTTTAACGATGGTCGTAGATGATTGTAGAATCATAGTTCATTGCATGACGCAACCCGGTTTTCGATACTTTGTCATCGTGTTTAGATTCCGGCTTTGCTCCTCCCAGCTGTACATCTAATCTCCTATTGATGAACTGTTCTATGCTGGCATACCTTAACGAGTAAATCGCTCTTGCCATCTCGCATCTCTCCGCCTCGAATAAACCGTGTTTGCAGGAAAGAACGATGTCATGGCCATCAGACGGCAGGAATTGATCGTGGGGATGCCGCTTTCCTCTCTAGAGATGGGCGGAGACGAGCACCTTCCCCCACAAACCCCTGTATAGCGATACCCAGAGCCCGAGGAAATGGAGAAGACTGTCGAGGAGAACGTCAAGTCTTTCGTTGATGATCCTGACTCAAGTCCATTCGTGGTGTTCATAGGTCTGTCTCCGTCACAGTTCAAACATCTTGAAAGTACCAAACACAAACTTGACTATAATCACCGCGTGAATATCTTGATCGTCACAATACCATCTCTGCCGCATGAAGAAGTTGCTAGTCTGTTTGACGGCCTTCTTCAGCATAAAGCTCGCCAGATGAGAGCGCATCGTCATATATCGTGTCGGGGTGCGGCGGATGTTCAGGGTCGTGGTAGGACCAAGCAGGCCGATCGCTCATGGGTCTGCGGCCTTATGCAAGGTTCCCATGGCCCAACCATTGTCCTGGAAGTTGGCCTCGCGGAATCGAAAGAGAAACTTAAAAAAGATATACAATGGTGGCTGAATGAATCTCACGGGCAAGTCCGCAAAGAAATAACAATTGACATAAAGAGGAAAAACGGAAACATCTACATTACCACATGGGAATTTGGGGCACAGCCAACTCCGCAAAACAATAATCCCGAACCTAAGGCAGTACAAGAGGTTAAGATGTATCGAGACCAGCCCATGTATATGATCGGCGATGATTTAATCATAGCTTTCGAGGAGATTCTGCTCCGTCCCCCAGAGAACGGTGAAACCGATTTTGTTTTCTCGAAGTTTGAACTTCTAGATCTCGCAGAAGCAGTATGCGACGACATAGAACAGTAAAGAAAGTGTGGATATCAGCCGATGCGAGAAGGCACTTATAGCGTGTTTGGTGGTTTTGGGCTTCCCGACGAAGGAATCGACTAACATATAATATGCCCTTTATAACTTGGGTTTATATGGAATATAGTTGTCTCATGGGGTTCTAAGCGCGAAAAACCGGATCGTTCCCTTTGGCCTGCTGATTCCGTTTGATCAGAATCGCCAACGGAATATCATCTTCGTCATAAAATTCTGCGTCTTCATCAACACCGAAGTCGCGCAATCGATCTCCGTCTGAGTTCCGCCATCCTTCCTCACCACTTTCAGAAGAATAGTAGCCCTTAATGGAGTCGCTTCCATGGGAAATATTTTCATCATCTATATTTTGCACGTATCTCTCATGGAAGGGCCTACGGCGCTGGACGCCTAGTTCAGAGTGATGGCGCATGTTATCTAACTCTTGTCGACGCCGGAATGCATCAATGGCTTCCTGGCTGAAGTTTTGCTCCTGATCGAGGATCATATCCTTGTCTTTCATATCGACATGTTCGTACCGATACATTCGATCCGGATCTGGGGGAGGCCATGAGTGTGATAGATCTGCATGTTCGCGTTAATGGGGCTCATAAAATGGGCATCTTTGAATCCAATTCCGTTGTGTCAACCCACCATCGAATCCGTTGACCTCAAAACTTAATCCGCTACCACGAGGCGGAGTCTTTGAAAACGGCCAAAACCAATTCGCAACCTAGACTCGTTAGTCGGGGTAATAAAATGTTTTCATTATAGGCCACCAACGTTAGCGCTGCCTCCCATACCGTCCCTGACATTCTCCCATATTCCAATGTCGTACGGGAACTCCTGCTTTTCAATCCGCACTTTGATGCCATCTGGCCCATCAAGATAGCCCCCGAATACGCGTGCTCGGCGTAGCAAAGTTCGATGCCTTTCAATTTCCCACCCTTCGATTGTAGTTTGATTTTGCAGCAACATCCACGTCGTTCTCAGAAGCAAGATGGACAGAGCAAAAAGAACTACCGAATTAATCACTACCAGCAGAAAGAGATGTCCTAGCTGTAATAGAGAAGGTCCGAGATACTTTTACAGTTAATGGTATTAGCCTAGAGCGTAACGTCTTCGTTAACAAGCAAAGCACTTCGGTTCTCTGTTATCACTCACGCTTGGCAAATTTCGGTTATCCCATACAATGGAAATTCGAGTGTATAATAACTTTTCAAGATATGCCATCGTAATAACAGCATAGAATACAAAGCGAATAAAGTGCGGGTAGGTAAAGTGGGAGACACAGTTATTCGTCCACGGACAGTGATGATCCATCTTGGGAATACACCTATGTGAGACGTGAGCCGCTGCTGAAAGGAAAGTGATTTGAAAAAGCATCCAAAATCTCACTTCTTGCATGTTTTGCAATGGTGGGCTCTAGGGGGTTTAAATGCTTCGCATCTCCGGCACCATCTTTGCCGAGAACGTATCGCCGTAGAAGTATCACTATCAACAATAGTCCCATCGGAAGCAATTGGCTTCCAGTCAGCAGGAATACTGCCAGGGTCAGTTGCGCATGCTCGCGTATAGCAAATCCAAATGCATGCTATTAAAGCGTTGAATTTGATGGACTGTGAAGTAGAGAGCGGGCCTGGATCAATTCGGCGAAAGAGACACTGGGATGTGTAAGAAAGAAAGGCAATCAGAGCGCAGACCGCTGGCACAGCTAGTCGGGAGATAGAGAATCCATCCATTTTGGCTGGCGCAGCTGCTCGTTCCGGAAACTTGACTCGCTTATGGACGGCTATTGCGGAAGATTTACACCTTCAGGCACAAGAATTTCATGATTTGTTCAAGAAACGGGATGGTGCCAAGGATACGACTCCTGAAGCTAAGTACAGAAGTGGTTAGTGTGGCCGAGCTAGCATCAATTTAGCGTTATCACGTGAAAACTTAATCTCAACCGCTCCTTGAATCGAAAAGACAATACATTCCCGTTTTGGATGCATTTTGTAGGGTAGATTGAGGGCAGACCGACCTCCAAAGCGTTGCAATGTGAAGAAAACACAGACTCAAGGTATACTTGGAGATATACTGGCGCGCATCCTGCCGCCCTACTACAGTCCTCTAAGTCCTTGATCTGGAGATGATCGAGATCAATGTCCATCTAAAATGCCTATCGCCCTGCTTGATCAAGCAGTAGCTAGTGCAGTTAGCTCCGCTTCTGCCCTTTCTGATCCTTGCTCCGTGGTTATGGAACTCATCGACAATGCCTTGGATGCCAAGGCCACATCAGTCTCCATTGAATTCTCTTCTAACATCCTTGATACTATTCAAGTCAGGGACAATGGCTTAGGAATACCACCAGAGGATCGGGAGCTCGTCTGCAGGAGAAGTTGTACTAGCAAGATACAGACAATCAAGGATTTGAGAAACTTGGGTGGCAAGTCGCTTGGTTTTCGGGGACAGGCTTTAGCAAGTATGGCCGAGATGAGCGAGCTTGTTGTTGTAGCTACCCGGGTTGCAAGAGAAATGACTGCTTCAGCTCTCAGATTTAGCCGCACTCGGGACCTATTGAGGCAAGTATACATGGCAGATTTGTAGAGAGGCGGTTGACGTCTGACTTATAGTAGCAAGGAAACTACGTCGCATCCAGTAGGGACATCAGTCCGTGTGTCAAACTTCCTCATCTACCTGTTCGCTGGCAGATGGTTTTAAACTCTGCGTCAAAAATCATCTCAAGAATTAAGACAGTTCTTGAAGGATGTGCATTATCTCGACCCCACGCCAGGTTCTCTCTTAAAATCTTGGGCCAGAAACGCGACTTTGCGTGGATATATGCTCCGAATAAAAACCCATCCGTGGTCGATGCTATCTCTAAAATTATTGGTACAGAAGTTGTAGCTCAAAGCAATGACCCTACTCCAGGCGCTGTCGGCGCTACCGCCGAGTTTACATTATCTGGCCAACTCCATGATACAATCCCAAAATCAAACGCTAGTATGTGTCACCGAGTCTCTGTTTCTATACTTAGCTAATAACAAAGGAAGATATTTTCATACTCGAGAACAAAGGACAATTCGTATTTGTCGATGGTCGACCGTTGTCAACGTCCAAAGGAATAGCCAAAGATTTAGTAAAAATCTTCAAGTCGTATACTCGACATGCCTTTCATTGCCCCTCTCAGTTGAAGCCTTCGAACCTGTTTTGTTACCTGTCCCTTTCCTGCTCTCCGGACTGTTACGATCCAAATGTGGAGCCGCTAAAAGATGATGTGTTATTCGAAGACCCAGGCTCAATCCTTCGTCTCGCAGAAGACTTGTTTGAGAAGGTATATGGAAGGAAACGACAGGACCTTCATGCCGAGAACTAGGATGTAAGTTCTTTGGTCGAAGCTCAGATGGAAAATTTTCACAGAACCGGTATTTCGAACCTAAATGATTCCCAGGCTTTAGAGTTCCTCGAAGTTCCCGCTAGAAAACACATCCGACAAAGAACGTTAAGGCGACCCCCCGTGTCAAATCGACAAATGGACGACTTTGAACCTAGACTTAGGGATGCAGGCTCAGCCTTAAACCCATGGACGTTAGCAAAACAGAGTTTCGAAAATCAGGGTCGACTGCGTGACACCCAACTGCTAACTCCACCGCGACGCTCACAACTACGCTCTGGCAGTAACTCTCTTTTTCAGAGTTGCCACGAACCTGCTAACAATACTCCACCCCTAGCGCCCTTACCCAACCCTCCCAACACCATTCGAAGTTCACCGATACAAATCAAATCTCAATCCAAAATGGTACCGCAAAAATCTCGCGACTTGGAACAGGGTAAAATTTTCAAGCGCAATAATATTGCTATAAATAGTGCTCAGGATATTTGCGGGCTATCTCCATGTGAAACGCTCAATCCCACTGCCGACACCCAGTAACCCGGAAATGAGGCCCTTACGGCTGCATTGCCAGAACGATTCGGCTCCAATGGACAGGATAATCTGTGTGCTTCAATATGCCCCGCAGGAACGCAACTTGCAAAGCGAAACATCCCTCGATTTGTGGAGTACATTGACAAAAGTAGCAGATTCAAATAAGAAGCCCACCACGCATATTCAAGACAATAGAACAAAGTTGTTGTCTGAGTGGAGATAGCATTGGAGTTTTCAACCTCTTTGATACCCACAAACGTTCTGCAAATCAAACGCCGTCTACCCATCTAAAGAGTAGCTCTCGGGCGCTCCGTCAAAACCGAGCGTCCACTAGTCAATTTACGAAGCTCCCATCTGAAACCGCCTGGGCACATTATACTAGAATTCGTGCTCCTGAATTGAGCCAGGTGCAAGAAGCAAAGATTGGTCGAGTTGAAAAGATACAGAATGGATCATCTATTCATCACTTTTCCACTTCCTCCTCGGCTACCAGCCTCGAGATCAGGGAGTTGGCACATCAATTGTGTGAATCGACTCAACACTAAATTCACCTTGCTCAGATATTCCTATTCAGGAGTGGAAAGCTGCGATACAGCATCTGATTAGGGTGTTATATCGGCCAAACGCAATTGGGTTTCCCATTCGTCTGCACTTCGGTTCTGGCATTGATGAACAGGATGGCTAAGTAATGAAACACTATGTAAAGTATTCTTCAGTCAAGATCGAGTGTCATTAACTTTCACAGGTTACTATTTCCTGCTTTCTATTGGTGGTTGCGAGCTTGATATGCATAAGTTGACTTTAGAGCTTTAGCCTCGTGAGTCGAGATGTGAAAGTCAGTCAAAGATACTATGTACAGTACCTTCATTATCGGCTGGTTTCTCAATTTATTTATCTTATATAGCTTCCCAAGTCAAGACTTAATCGTTGAAAACAACCGTTTGAGGTTCGATTCAACCTAGCATTCCGTGTGAATGCAGCTGGTGATACTGCTGCTTACTTTTCCTACTTACTTCGCGGGAGAATCTTCTGTTCTTCTAGATCCCTCAGGTAGTCATCCAATGCCTCCCACGTGTCAACCCATCCTTGAAACCCGAATCGACGTGCCTTATTCATACTTATCACCAAGTCAGTTCCGGCCTAAAACAAAGTTCAAGAAATACCATGTGGCATTGTCAAAAGCATCAATTTCTAAGCCATTACGTTCCGCCAATTTCTTCCATGCTTCCTTCACCTCTGGTTTTTGATACTAAGTTGTCAGATCAACATGTGAGCGAACTTCGCCCTGTAGTACGCGCCCTTTGATCCCCATTGCTTTGGATTGGGTAGCCAAAGGTGGGTTCTCAATTAATTGAGCCACTTTTTCGTCGTTTTCATGAATGGCAAACTGATTCTCTGGAATCCGTAGCCCAAATCGTTCCGCAAGTCGTGGCCATAAGTGCTGCCAGGATTCTACGTCGCCATTAACGACGTTGAATGCATTGTTAGCGCACTTTCGCTCACTAGCAACCCAGAGATTGAAATTAGCATGCAAATTCGCAGACATAAAACAGTCCAAACGAGTGTAGAACTCGGGAGAACCTGGGAAGATGAGTGGTTGCCCAAGCTCTTTAGTAACAACAGCGTAAAGTCCCAGCGCTGTTGCGAGATTCATGAAATTTCCTAATCTCTGTTAACAAATCCACTTCATTAAGTTTTGCTCTGATGCACCTTCGTCCATACTTTTTGCAACTCCTATAACGTCATTGGGATACGTTACAACCCAGTCCCAATGCTTGTTTTTGGCCTTCTCCTCCAATATTCTTTGCTGTGTATAGTAGAAATTTGGCGGTCGACCTGCGCCTTCTACCCAAGGGTCGCTTTCTTCCATGAGCAGCTTTACCGGCCAAGATGGACACCATATTGCTTTGCACCAGTCGTAAGGATGACACGTCTAAGCTTATTTTTCCGCACCAGTAATCTCGAGGGCGTCAAGGAAATTTTTGAGCTTAGAACCTGATAGTTTATAACTCGTTAGTTGAAAGTAGTCTTATAGCCTTTTATTCTGACCAAACCCAGCTAGTACAAGTGTACCATTGACATCGCACATTTGTTGCTCATCATCACAATGCAAATACGCGGTGAAGAAGAGATACTCCCCTTCAACGTCACGCAATTGTTTAGCTAGGGTTTGAGGATTTCCAAGCAAATCGATATTCCTATGTTGAATATTCTGCGGGTATTTCTCCTTTTGCGTGCGGGAAAGGACATGGACCTTTTTCCATTCTTCCGGCTCTTGGCCCAGGGCGCGAACGATTGCGCTGCCGAGGATTCCTATTAATAGTTCATATTTTGTGAACATGTTACCCTTGTTGATGAGAGGAAAAAGGGTTGTGTTTATGTGATCCGGAGGTACAGGTTATATACTTACCTGTTGCGGCTGTGACGATGGCTGTGTGCATTATTCGGTGAATCAATCAAAGGTAATTCAGATATATTAGCAAAAGTTTATGCTCAATCTTAGAGGAACGTCTTCCAGCTCGGAGAGCCAAATTGCTTTTTCATCATTGCCTGTAGATCCTAGAATGACATAATAGCTAGGCTGGACGGCAGCTATCCAGAGACCATATCCGCCAACATCCCATAGGTAGATAGCTCGTTAAGGGGCCGTGCTAGGCGTCAGTAAGCATGGGGTATGAAGATCAATTCGGTACATGCACTTTTAAACGAATTAGAACTAGAAATTGGTGTCGATGGGTTTGGTGCTCCTCAGTCCTTTCCTACTACGACACCAGACCTGATGGTTCTAAAGGCAAATAACAAGATCCGTTAGGGTCCATTTCGGAATAGCGATAGCTAGGTTTGTTGCTACTAGGGTCAATTGATTGTCTTCCTATATACAAAAACTCCAAGGCTAGTTAGTGCAGGAGAAAGCCAACACATATGCAGCAAACTAGAACATGGAAACTCCAGGGAGCAAAGACAAAGGACCCAAATAAATGTCAGAAGACCGCACCAACGCTCAAAGTATTCTTTGCAGACGCTTTATGGGGGTATAAAACGGCTTTTCAAGTAATCCCGCCGAAAAGCGCAAAAATCTGACAGGGCTCTCGTAACTTCGTTATATGTGAAAGTATGCAACCGAGAAAGGGAAAAAGAGTCATAAGGCACAATTGCAATTTGCGAAGAAAAAAGTGAAGTTCCATACCATATGGATACCCCACACGGAAATAAGGGAATTAAGGATAGACAAAAGAAAGTACAGAAGAGGAATCATAATGTCAAGACCTTCAACTTGGCTTTCAACTCGGCAATATCTTCGGCGTCAACGGACTCGATTTCTCCATCGTTTTTGAGGGACAATGACATGTATTTGTTATCATCACCTTGAGCACCAACAGTGACCCATACGAACTTTCCTCCCGCAGGAGCAGCCCACGATTTCTCCTGAGGCCCGAACCAGAACATGTCCGAAGAATTGCATGACATATCGAGATTTCCTGCGGATAGGGAAGTCGGGTATGTTGATGCTACAGATAGCGTCGCGGACATTGATGTTTGGGAAGAGGAAATGGACGACGACGATGGTGTTCTCGACATTATCCTACCCCCTAACCTTCCGTTTGTGATCCAACTTTCTAGGACATCGATGATAAAATCGATCTTTTGACGGAATGAATTGGCTTCCAGGACGTCATGGAATTGATATTTCCCGGACGTAGAAGCAATTTCTCGCTCACCATATAGCGAAGAAAAATAATTAGTGGCAGAATCAGTTATGACGGCTCTCGTGTCAAAACCGCTGGGATGCATTTTCCCTTTCGCTTTTAAATATAGTGCCGCAGATGGGGCAAGATGGAAGAAATCTATCTGGCAACACGTAGAAGAATCGGACAACGTGTTCGAACGTTGGGGAAGAGACAAAACAAGCTTTGTGTGGTCTGGGAAATTGAACTATGCACCAAGTCAGCAAAGTGAAGAGGCCAACATGATTCTCTGGGCTACGTCGGAGCTGTAGTAGACATACCTGAAAAGCTCCGTCTCCAAATCCCCAAATGCCGACATTGCCTAGACGTTGATAGAATCTCACATATTGTCCAACGAGGTTGCGCCCACTCTGGTCGTCTGCTGGGGACTGCTCTTCGACTTCCTTGCCCAGAGATCCTATCATGTACTTCCCAAATTGATCGACAAGCTTTACCCGCTTGACCTTTTCGGTATCACAGGCGCGAATTTTTGCTGCTAGTTCACAAAGAGAATGCTTATTAGTATCAAAGCCTCTAGCATCAACGAGGACACGCTTTACTCCTCCCCCTTGGCGTCCTCGAGAATCAATACCAATACTTTCATAGAATTCAACAGGCCGTCCATCTCTGGGAACTAACTGGCCCACCTCCGAATATTTAGCTTCCCCCTCTGGATTCTCCTTCGCTCGAGCCCTTAGCCGAATATGCCTTTCCCCATCTCTGACAACAACGCAGCTGGTGGGGCTGCCATTATCAGCTTTGAATACACAGCCAACACTCCCGTCATCTAGAACATATCCGATGCCGTATCGATTTGTGTAATCCACCCATTTCATCACATATGAATGTGGTTTAGTAGGTAAGAACTTTTGTTGTCGGCGTCGTGTTCTCGTGAGGGTAGATGCCGAGTGCGAACGAGAGCGGCAGAGATCCGAAAAGTATGTCTTCAAATCTCCCATTACTTCACGGATGCTTGTCCCGGGCATAATCTCCGCGTCTTCGTCAGGACGGATGAGGGGGCGCAAGCCAAAGGTTGATCTCGATTTGCTACTCATGCTTGAGGTAGTTGATCTCATAACATCATCGCTCCTACTCCGGGACCTTCGTTCTCGAAGACTTTCACAACTCGTTTGGGACAACTTATGTTCTGATTTCCGAAGCCCTGCATCATCAGACTCGCGAGCCTCTGTTCTTACCCTTCGAACAGATAACGATTGGCTGTTGCTTTGTATTTGTTCGGCATTATCGGGAACATAAATCCGCGGTTGCGAATTGGTTGTTGCCTTCTTCCCAGCTAAAGAAACCAGGTGCTGCCTGGATTGAGCTCTGGTCCTGCCCGCCATCAAGCCGTTTGGAGCAGATGCGGATTTAGACAGGGTTTCCACAGACCTAGTCCTCTCGCGCAGGGAGCCGTTGTAGGCAGGTGGTTTGCATCGGATAGGCCGCTCGCTAAGTAAGTTTTGAACGGTTGTTGCCGCAGAGGCCGCTTCTCGATGAGTGTCGTTCTCAGTGGGATGGAATCCGCTCTGGGAATGATGAAGGGGCTTATCTCTTGTTGACTGGCGGGATGGCACTGCTTGCTGTCGGAGAAGTGCAGCATGGCTCCTTGGCTGTGATTCCTTGCGTCTTAACTGCGCAGCTAATGCCATCTGCGCTCGCGCCATAGAAGCAGCTTCTGCTTTCGATGATGGCTTTCGAGGGCGGTCGTCTTCGTCAATCGGAGATAATCGGGATTCTATTTCCGGACGTAACTCTGGTACGCTCCAGTCTTCGTCATCCGGTATGCAACAATAGACCTGATCTGGCGGCAATGGAATCACCGGTTGCATCCCCATCTCTTCCTCTACCGCACACTCGGCAAACGCCGACTTTGAGCAGCGCTTACCGACGGCTCGTCGCATCACCCCAGGTACTTTCTGGCCAACGCCACATTCGGTATAAAAGAACTCCTTACAAGTTGCATATCTATCTTCAGCACCTTTAATATGGGAGACTCTCGAAAGATAACGAAATTCATACTCAAGACTGTGACCCATTTCGGCTCTGTCTCCACGGGGATATTGACTTTTTATCCATGTTGGTATCGAATATCGACATTCTGAGTCGAGTTCACAAGGAATGCACCCAGTATACATATTAAAAAATTCGTGATCCACAATCTGATCGGGTTCTGGTCTTTCATCTTCATCCAAACTCAAGCATAAACTTAGGAGGTGCTTTGCCTCCGTGGGGATATCGTTGGCGCATTCAGAGTCCTTTGGCCACGCGTAGGTAAGGTTTCGGACCTTTTTGTAAATTTCTTCTTGCGTTTTTGACTGAAACGGTGGAAAGCCGGTAAGCATAGCGAAACTGCATTGAATTAGTGACTTCAGGTTAGTGAATCCGTACAATGCAAAACTTACAAGATTACTCCTAAGGACCAAATGTCGACCTTTTGGGTGTGCCCGCCTTTGTTTCTATCCAGCACCTCTGGAGCGATATAATTTGGCGTCCCACAAAGTGTCTTTCTCCTTTTCTCGTCTTTTTCGCTGAGAATGATTGCAGCTAACCCAAAATCTCCAACTTTGATATTCATGTTCCTGTCCAAAAACAAGTTTCCCATTTTTAAATCCCGGTGCGCAACGTTTCGCTTGTGCAAATATTTGACTGCGCCGCAAAGCTGAATCATAAATCTGCGAACTTCAGGGAGACTTAGGCATTTCCTCTTTTTCACCATCTCCATTACAGAACCGTTCGGGCATATCTCAAGGATCACGTAAGTATTGCTTTCAAAAGCAAATGCACGATAAAACGTTACGATATTGGGATGGCGCATTTTTGAATGTATTTGAAGTTCAGTTCGAAACTGTTCATCATTCCATAACGTTAGCTAGATCCTGCTCTTATCAACATCATGGAGCAATTTTATGACAATACCTTTTCCGCCATCTTACGCTGTGGCATTTCGGATTTGACCACCTTCATCGCAAAAAGCCGCCCGTTTCGAGTCAGCCTTCCCTCATAGCACACAGCAAAACCGCCTCTACCCAGAAAGTTCCCCGTAGCATACTTTTCTCCGTCAGCCCCGGGCTCTTGAACAATTCCGGGCGGAGGTGGCGCATGGTTTTTTGATGGAGCGCTTTTTGAGGCTGGTACTTCTTTTGGAGCTTGCTTCTTCGCCAAATCGGCTCTCGGTTTTGGGAGTATATTTGTGGAACGAGGGGACAAAGCCGCCATTATTGCGAGTTAATCGCCCGCAATCAGACCATAGATTGACTGGACGGCAAGAAGATCCAGTCACGTAAGATGTACGCAACAACGAGGGGATCCAGTAACCTCCGTGTAGTAGGTAGATAAGTATTAGTTGCGATAGTCAACAGGGCATAGCATCTCTGACGTCGGATTATTAGCTTTCGTAAGCTGTCCGGGTCACTCGGCAAGAATGGCAATTTGGACAATAACTCACAGTTCTAAATCCAGTGAAGATATAAATCAGTATTTGCAGCGCACTCAAGCAATTGATACAACTGATACACGAAGACTTTTCGACGCAACGGAAGAGAAGAAAGCCTCGAGACGATCAATTTCTCAATACGGAAGTTTGTAAACATTGGCCCGGCAACGGAATATAGTGCGCCAAGCATTTTAGCTCCCGCGGATTATGTCATCGCCACTTGAAATACTCTGAACTCAAGCCAGTTTTACTCCGTATATGGAGTTGCAATACGGAGTACCCTCAGCTCCTTTCGTTTGCCCACTGGCTGGAAAATGATATTCCTCAGCCATGGCCAGCATAACCCTCAAGCTTTCTTCACTCATTATCCGCACTCTTTCGAAACCCATTGCTGTAAGTGGCATTGCGGAAAGCTTGGAGACTTATGTCATATGGATGAGTAGCGCTGACAACTACTTACTAAGAATCAAATCAAGGCACAGGCACGGGATCATGAGCGATTCCGTCTCCTGTGCGTTTCTTTTGCGCAAACCCTCCACCGGGTGGACATGCGGCTACGCCTCGGCCTACTTCAGAGTAACGCACAGATAGAACGCCAGGCTGTTCGCGACGCGGCGGAGGCTGCCAAGAAGCGGAAGCAACAAATACCAACCGTGAAAACCGAGTCACAAGCGAAGGCGGATGAAGTGGCTGCCGCTAGAGAGAAAGAAAAAAGCGTCGAACCTCCAAAACCTCCTCCAACGCCCCGCATACGACCGCTCTCTGAAGCCAAAGCAATTGATTCCGGGGCGAACTTCATAAGTGAGGCATTTCTTTTTATGGTCGCGGGGGGGTTGATAGTGTTCGAAGCATGGAGATCGCGGAGAAAGGAGACGTCGAGGAGGGAGGATGTAGCAGAGCGCCTCAATGAGCTTGAAGATTCTGAGAAAACCGCGAGGCTAGGCCTTATTGCCCTGGAAAAAGAAGTTCTACGGCTCCGCGCTCAGTTAGAGAATAAACGCCTGAAAGATTTGCAACATGTTCTTCCAGAAGCGATTAGAGATGTCGAGGAAGACCAGGAGCCCTCTGAGCCTCCAAGCCTATACGAAAGGCTCAAATCCAGATTTCGATGGCATAGGGGAACTAATGCGGAAACTTCTAATTCTGCTGTCAAGGCGACGTCTACCGAAACGGCATCGATATCTCAAATCACCAAAGCCAAAACCTCTTAACTATGCATAATCATAGCTAAAGGAGTATCTCCCGTTATATTATCTAGTAGGGTTAAAACGCCTCTGGTTGGAGACGCATATCGCGTTTGCTCCGTTAACACAGCCTCTGATTTGTTGTGAATGCTTTTCTGGAAGCCCACCCCCGCAGTTCTTTTTGAAGGATACCCGACGTTTTCATATTTGGATACCATCGCCACTCCTAGGAAAGATAAATAGCGTATAATAGATGATTGCTAGAGTATATATTTATATGGATGCATGTATGTACATTTAGGGCGTCATTTCCTAGAGCGGAAGTCACCAAGGCCGGTACCTACGAGTTCTGGCATTATCAACAGTGACTTTATCACTTAGGAACAACAACCCAAAACTAACTCTCTCTCTTCCGAACCCCGAATGAACTGCTACGTGCCCTAGAACATGTTTTGCGCGTCGTTGAGAAAAAGCCCATTGTGGCGAACCGTTGGCCCTATAATTGCAACCGCGGGGTCATTGAAATTAAGAGGTACATCGCACTGTTCTATTGGCAATTTTCTGAAGCTCATCGTGATCGCGCAGAAGCAAAATTGGGAACGCACGATATTGAACTGCCATTGAATGGGAGTGGAAAGGAGGCGCAGAGAAACCTCCACGTCTTGGTAGTTACGCCCGCATCTGTCGAAGATTCGGAGAACAAGCAGACTGTCACCCGCCTGGAACGACTTACTGCTTTGACAGGAGGCAACGATCTCCTCATCGCCATTTTGCTCTCAGAGGTGAAAGCGGCCCGAAATAATAGCCACGGAGCGGATATGATGCCTTTTCTACAGTTGCAAAAGCTGTATGTGCAAGCTCTAGACCATTGTGAGCCGCTCTAACACCTGCATTGGTAGTATCCTTGAACGTCTAGCAACTTTCATTCCGATAATTCCCATCCAGTATCCAGAATTGCTTCTACTGGCTTTGGAATCCTATGTCAAGGACTGTTCTAACACAATCTCGCCAACATTGCCGTCTGCTCCAGCAGACTTGATCCCACATTGCACAAGTACATCACCATATCGCCGGTTGGACCAGCATTCGGTGAATGTACTTAGTGATCTATTCCCGACGCTCCGTGACTTGTGTTTGGGGGTGAGAACGGACGCTGGAACACAACTTTTGAGAGAATACTTTGATCCACCGATAGTGAACCGGATCTTGGCCTTTTGGGACGATACTTCAAATGATATCGAAAGAAACACACGTATGGACTGAACGTGTTTAGATAGCGAGACAACCTAGCTTAATTTAGAATCACTATGCCTGGCGAATAAGTATGAAAGTACAATTTGGGTGCCTGGAATCGGTATATCTCTCTCAGATAACTTTCGGACCGCAAAAGCCAAAGAAGTGGCGTAGGTGTGGCGCCAATGCCAAGACACGTTTCCACATGGCTGCATCATCAGGGTTACGTAATCTGCCGCACCTCAAAGGCAGAGGGGAAAGAGTTGGACATCGCGCAGAATCAATTGCTGCCCCAAACTATATACCTGCTTATTTCCTTCTGGCATTTTCATAGCGTTTTTGGGTCGGCTCTTTTAAGTTATATCTCTTGATGATACTTACCGGACCTATCAGCGTCAAGCTATTGAGGAATCCAGTCGGGTGATCACTTCGCGCGTCGCGCCCAATGAGCCATGGTGAGCCTTCCTCCCGGCTTGGAGTTCAGGAATTTCCCCAGAGAAGCATCCTGCTCTGATCCTAATCCGATTTACTTATAGGGTCAATCGAAGCGCCCTTTCAGAAACAAGGAGGAGAGGAAAAGCAGGGGCTTAGGAAGATCGAGGCATGATGAGGCGGGTGCTGGCGGCCGTCCTCAGGTTAAAAAGGCCGTCTTTGAAAGTACGAAGAAGAAGGAAATTGGTGTCTCGGATCTTACATTGCTCAGTAAGGTTTCCAATGAGGCTATCAATGAGAATTTGAAAAAGCGATTTGAGCACGGAGAGATTTATGTACTTCATCCACAACCCCTTGTCCCCGTCCAGCGGGCTGTTTTCCTTGCTGACGCCAACTCATTATAGACGTATATTGGACATGTGCTGGTCTCAGTAAATCCGTTCCGAGATTGTAAGTATCTTATCCTAATTCTAAACTATTGATGAACTCATGTCTTTTGTAGTGGGTATCTACACCGACAAGGTCCTGGAATCGTACAGGGGGAAGAATCGGCTCGAAGTACCCCCGCACGTCTTTGCTGTGGCTGAAGCTGGATACTATAATATGAAAGCGTATAAAGAGAATCAATGTGTGATTATTTCTGGGGAATCAGGAGCAGGGAAAACAGAAGCGGCGAAGCGCCTCATGCAATACATTGCGAATGTGTCCGGCGGTACCGATTCTTCAATCCAGCATACGAAGGAGATGGTTCTTGCTACGAACCCGCTTCTCGAGTCATTTGGAAATGCAAAAACGCTACGGAATAACAACTCCTCGCGATTCGGAAAGTATCTTGAGTTGCAGTTCAATTCTGTTGGAGAACCAGTCGGCGCGACTATTACAAACTACCTCCTTGAGAAATCTAGAGTCGTGGGACAGATAAAGAATGAGCGCAACTTTCACATATTTTACCAGTTTACCAAAGCTGCCCCTCAATCTTATAGAGGTATGGGCCCTTCGTTTACAGGCGGGCTCAACATCTAACATGTCCTAGATTCGTTTGGTATTCAGCAACCTCAGTCGTACGTGTACACCAGCCGCTCTCAATGCTTCGACGTTGCCGGAATTGACGATGCTGCGGACTTCAACGACACCTTAGAGGCAATGAAGATTATTGGGCTCCCTCGACCAGAGCAGGATAATATTTTCCGCATCCTATCCGCTATATTGTGGTTAGGGAATATGCAATTCCAAGAAGATGACCATTCCAATGCTTCAATCACCGACGAATCTATCATCAATTTCGTTGCTTATCTTTTAGAGGTAGATTCTGAAGGAGTAAGGAAAGCTCTTACACAAAGAATCGTTGAGACAGCTCGTGGTGGGCGAAGGGGTTCAGTGTATGAGGTTCCGCTAAATACCGTCCAAGCCACCGCTGTACGCGATGCTTTGGCAAAGGCCCTCTATTTCAACTTATTCGACTGGATTGTCCAGCGAGTCAATGCTTCGTTGACTGCAAAAGGTTCCGTCGCAAACACTATCGGTATTCTAGATATTTATGGGTTCGAAATTTTTGAACGAAACTCATTTGAACAACTTTGCATTAATTATGTTAATGAAAAACTACAGCAAATTTTTATTCAACTGACCTTGAAAACGGAACAAGAGGAATACGCTCGTGAGCAAATCAAATGGACACCGATCAAGTATTTCGACAACAAAGTTGTTTGTCAGTTAATTGAAGACAAGAGGCCGCCTGGTGTCTTTGCGGCCCTGAATGACGCATGTGCGACCGCACACGCCGACTCGGCCGCTGCCGACCAAACCTTCGTTGGGAGACTCAACTTTTTGTCACAAAACCCGAATTTCGAGTCCCGGCAGGGGCAATTCATCGTCAAGCACTACGCAGGAGATGTAGCGTACGCCATCGAGGGGATGACCGATAAAAACAAGGATCAACTCCTCAAAGACCTCTTGAACCTTGTTAATTCTAGTACCAATAGCTTTCTACACACTCTCTTTCCCAACCGAGTGAATCAGGACGATAAACGGCGGCCGCCAACTGCTGGAGATAAGATTAAGGCTTCTGCTAATGATCTCGTCACAACCCTTGCAAAAGCCCAGCCCTCTTATATTCGAACGGTTAAACCAAATGATAACAAATCGCCGTCAGAATACAACGTTGCAAATGTGATCCATCAAATAAAATATCTTGGTTTACAGGAAAATGTTCGAATTCGAAGAGCAGGATTCGCTTATCGTCAAACATTCGAGAAATTTGTTGAGCGGTTCTACCTTCTTTCTCCTAAAACATCCTATGCTGGCGAATATACTTGGACTGGCGACTCTGAATCTGGCGCACGCCAGATATTGAAGGACACCAGTATCCCGCCAGAAGAGTATCAAATGGGCGTTACGAAAGCATTCATCAAGACTCCCGAGACGCTCTTCGCACTAGAACATATGAGAGACCGATATTGGCATAATATGGCCACCAGGATCCAACGTGCTTGGCGTAATTATCTCAGATATCGAACCGAGTGTGCCATCCGCATTCAGCGGTTCTGGAGAAGGGTTACTGGTGGGCTTCAATATATTAAACTACGTGATCAAGGCCATCAGGTTCTAGCTGGCAGGAAAGAGCGCCGAAGGTATAGCCTGGTCGGGTCGAGGAGATTCCTCGGTGACTACCTCGGCATTGACAATGCTGGCGGGATGGGGGACCTCATTAAAAGTTCGATCAGCATTAGCGGTAAGTCAAGAACCACAGGATTTTGGCCGCAATTTTGGCTAATTGAGTAGGTGCTGATAACGTTCTTTATTCATGTCGATGCGAGCTCTTGGTGACCAAATTTGGTCGTTCAAGCAAACCAGCGCCTCGCTTGTTGATACTAGTAAGCTACGCTACTGCCATCAATCGTTCAACGGCTAATGCCATACATCTAGACTTCTCGCAATCTTTATATCGTTGTGCAGAAGATTGTGAATAATCAACTTAGCATAGTAGCGGAGCGGACAATCCCTATCGGAGCGATCAAATTCGTCAGCACTTCCAATCTTAAAGATGACTGGTTCTCTATTGGTGTTGGGGCTCAACAAGAACCTGATCCCCTCGTCAGTTGTGTTTTCAAGACGGAGTTCTTTACCTATCTTATGAATGCACTTCGGGGTCAGCTCAACTTGCGGGTCGGAGAAACGTGAGTGCCGAGACGTTTTGTCTGTTATCCTATACTAATAAAATCTATAGCATCGAGTATAACAAGAAGCCGGGTAAATTGGCTGTTGTAAAGGCAGTTAAGGATCCAGCAGTGCCCCGGGACGACGTATACAAAAGTGGCACTATCCGAACTGGCCCCGGAGAACCGGCAAATTCAGTTTCCAAACCTACCCCGAGGCCAAAACAAGTAGCTGGCAAGCCAATTACTAAAGGCAAATTGCTACGACCTGGCGGGCCATCCAAACTCGCGTCGCGACCAAAGCCTGTTGCTCGGCATCTCCCTGAAAACCCACGGGCAGCGAAAGAGCCTGCTGGTGAGAAATTCAAACCGGTGGCACAGCCCGTTGCTGCAGTAGCTGCAACGCATACTCGAACTAACTCAGGTTCTCAAAACCGACCACCCCCTCCACCTCCACCGCCGCCTCCAGCACCAAAAAAGGATAGTGCGAAAGCTCTATATGACTTTGATAGCGGTAGATCAAACGAGTTATCCCTTCGAAAAGGTGGTATTGTTCATATTGTCGCGAAAGAAAGCAATGGTAGGTCCCGCTCCACATTCCTTTGTTTTCAATCTTCAAACAACGCTTAACAGTTTTCAGGCTGGTGGCTGTGCATGGATCCAGAGACGTCTGCTCAGGGATGGGCTCCCGAGGCCTACCTTGAGCTTATTGTAGTGAAAGCTCCCTCGCCTCCTCCACCACCACCTAGCCTCCCTCCGCAGTCAAAGCCTGCTCTATCAAATAGTTCATTGCCTAACGGGCCATCACGCGTCAACGGTGCAGCTGCAAAGGCCAAACCGGCACCTCCAGTGCCTCCAGCGAAACGCCCCAATATGACCCGCAAACCAGCCCCGGCTACAGCGCCTCGAGATAGTGCAGTAAGTATGAATTCGCATGAGTCTCCCAGCGGTAGTGGCCGTGCGACTCCAAGCAGCATGAACAACGCTAGCCTTGCGGGTGGGTTGGCAGAAGCTCTAAGGGCTAGGCAAAGCGCCATGCAAGGAAAGGATCAAGATGAAGACGATTGGTAGATTGACTTTGTTGATGTTACTCGTTTTGGAAAGGGTTTCAACTGGGATCTCATAACGCCTATCATGGCTGACTGGAGGAATTTCATTCTAGACGGCGCATATTCTGAGATATTTGGTTTTTTTATTTATTTTTTATTTTTTGCCAGTCATTTAACCCTTTTTTCCAGTTTGCCAAAGATGCAATTGTTGATCATTTTGCGTGGCTTTTGATGAGCTGTCTCGTATATTCCCCGTTTCATTCTTGTTTTGAGCCCTTTGATTTTTCGGATTTCGTGCACACATCTTCTATTGCTTCTAGGCCGTGGATGGACTTCTAGATGGGACTAGATGGGACCATTGTCTCCGGTTTCTTGTCGGAAAACCCGTTAATAGTAATTCACCTCAGTGCTTTGCCTAGACAGACTTGGACATATTTTCAGATTACTGCAAATAGAACTTGATGTTAGCAATGCTTTTAAGCGGACAAACCTACAATATCGCTTGACCAGAAACATCTGCTCTCTGATCGGCTCAAATTAGATTCATTGAGCCGATATCTTCCATTCAGCGACGGAAGTCCGGCTGATTCTGTTTTCGTTCGGATGAATTCGAAGCCCGGCAACAAACGCGCTATTCCCTCTTGGGGAAGGCGTGGTGAGTGGTTAGGCCGAAGCCGATCAGCTTCTGAGACGTCAACGTCACGACCTCGTTTAAGACGCAAAATTCGATCTGGATGGTTTGAAATCGTGGCATGAATCGACACGCTAAAAGATCCAGCCAGTGTAAGGAGGCATTTGGCTGACAAGCGGGAGAACTCAACTCGTTCTCCACTTGCTTATCTAGTTAATCATCATACGCTTGAGAAAACAAGCATTCTGTTTGGGACAATCATATTCAGAGAAATCCAGCAGCCTAGCGGGCTGATATTGCTGAAGTTGCACTATCCCTGTTAACCAGGGTTAAACCGGACATGCGATTATTGATCCGATGTAAAGCTCCCGGACAAACTGGCTACCACTCTGCTGAACCACGCTCGAAATGGAGCTGAAGGGAAAATATGAAGTCGCTAAACATTTAGTATATGGAATATCCATATATACTCTTAACTTTTCCTAAGAGAATATGTCCTTGGATATCTTCTCTACATAACATATGTATCTTTTGTGGCGCAAAGACTATATCTTCGGATTTAGATCTAGTATCCTCGTTGCTCCAAGCCCCAGACGATTTACAAGATAAAGGCCAGTTGCACGAAGCAATATGGTAGAAGAGACCCAACACACCTCCCCAAGCTCGCCTTCTCATCCACCAACAAGCAATGAAAAGGCAGTCGAAGATTTTGACGGAGCGGCTGGCACTCCACGATCAGTTCAAGTATCTTCGGCAAGCTCACTGAAAACAGATGATGACTCGGAGAGCTTTAAACTCTCCACTCGATCATGGCTTATATTTATGACCCTGTCGACTCTCACCTTGATGGTTGCTCTTGATGGAACCTCAATATCTGTCGCTTTGCCAGTGGGTTCTCTCTGGAAAGCATCTACCATTGGCTGAACGATACTAACGCTATCCCATTAGATAATTGCTTCCAAGCTCCATGGGACAGCTATTGAGGCGTTCTGGAGCGGAACGTCATTTCTTCTCTGCTCAACCGGTAAAAAGTTCCCTAGGTCGACCCGGTTCTTAGTGCACTGCAAAGCTTTAGGAGCGCTAACCAACGACTTTTCAGTATTTCAACCTACCTTTGCATCATTATCTAATATATTTGGCCGGAAACCCTTGATTCTTACAGCAATTGTATTTTTTCTAGCCGGCTCGCTTGTCGCTGGTCTCTCGAGAAATTTCACCGACATGCTGGTTGGGCGATCAATACAGGGCGTTGGAGGTGGTGGTCTGATAGCTTTAACGGAAATTATCGTGACCGACCTAGTTCCCTTGAGGTTCCGGGGCAAGTACTTTGGCATCCTTAGCGCCATGTGGAGTGTGGGATCGGTCACTGGGCCAATACTGGGCGGAGGGTTTTCGCAAGACGTGTCTTGGGTAAGCAAGCTCTTAGCAGTTGGCTTTACGCATCGCTGACTCTATTCTAAGAGGTGGATCTTTTATATCAACTTCCCTTTTATCGGATTTGGTGTCGCCTTTGTGCTTCTCTTCCTAAAACTTAATTTCGTCCCTTCGTCGTTGATATCGAAACTTCGCCGAATCGATTACATCGGCTCCATAATCTTTGTTGGAAGCGCAACATCCTTCCTTATCCCCGTTACTTGGGGTGGAGTGATGCACTCCTGGGGCTCCTGGAGGACCGTAGTACCGTTAATCATCGGTGCAATTGGTTTGATTGCGTTTTTCTTGTATGAAACTTATTTCGCGACCGACCCTATGATCCCAATTACCATCTTCGCTACTCGCACCGCTATCCTGAGCTATATTGAAACTGTCCTGCACGGTCTCGTCCTTTGGTGTGGACTCTACTACATGCCTCTTTACTACGAGACTGTCAAGGACTACTCACCAATAATTGCCGGCGTCAGTTTATTTCCCTTGTCATTCACCGTCGCACCCTCTGCCATGGTAGTTGGTATTGTCGTTACTAAAACAGGCCATTACCGCTGGGCCGTTTGGGTCGGTTTCTTCTTCTCCACTCTTGGACTCGGTCTCTTTTGCCTTCTCAAAGTCCACACCAGTATTGCAGGATGGATCTTTCTTACTCTCCCGGCAGGCATGGGTTTAGGCATGCTCTTCCCTTCACTTGGCTTCGCAATCCAAGCCTCGGCGCTTCCGGGCCACATGTCAATCGCCGTCGCAATGTTCAGCTTCTTCCGCGCATTTGGACAATCTATCGGCGTTGCCATCGGAGGCGTCATCTTCCAGAATCAAATGCACAAAAATCTCCTTCGGTATCCCGAATTTGCACCGCTCGCAGAACCATACAGTAAAGATGCTGCAGGACTAGTGCAAATAGTGCATGCAATGCCCGCGGGAATAGAAAAGGACCATTTGAAAGAAGCGTATACGGATAGTTTGCGCATTGTATATGCGGTGTGTACAGTACTGATCGGCATTGCGGGTGTGTCGAGTTTGTTCACCGAGTCGTACAATTTGAACAAGGGTATTGATTCGGAGCAGACGGTACGGGAGAAGAAGAGTAATAACGAAGAGGTTGCTGGTAAGACAGAACCTTGATCAGTCTTCTTCTGTTCATCTACGAAAATGCCCCTTAAGCATTGGTTTGGCATGAAGCCAAGCTGCTCATCTACCCGAGCGATGTATCGTGCTCGGGGAGATCATATATATCTCGGTGTTTCCTGCACAAATTCTCTCTCCACTCGAACTACAACTGGCATTTGAATGGCGTTAAACTGGGTTTGAAACTAATGTCGTCACGCATCCCCTTTCCATGTTTTCCATTCTGGCTTTCTAGGCACAACGTATAGAAGTTTTGGCCAACATAAAATCGACCCGGCTGATAGATTAGCGATAACACTCTCCATATTCTTTTTAAAAGGCGGCCAATTAACTTTGTATCGTCTAACAACGATTGTTTCAGTGTTAGGCAAAAGAGAATGATGCCGTTTAAAAGTTTAAGAAACCTCACGAGAGCCAAAAAAAAAAAAAAAAAATAATAAAAAACCGTCCATACTCAAACCATTCTTATTATCGATTGATATTCTGACAGTCTCTAACTTTTCCATTTTTATTTGCAGGTATTAATTGTATATTCAAAAAATGTGAGAAACACATGCGGACGTCAGATATGCCCGATCCGAAATCAAACGCCTCAAAACCCCAAATGGAAAAAGGAGGGGGGAAAAAAGAAGGGAGAGGACAAGCAGGGGCCGAACAGGCCCAACAAAAACAAAAGGCTCTCGGACTCATCGCACGACCAAGTTGAACTTCTCAGGTCGAGTGAAATGGTAAAAAAGAACGATAGTTCAAAAGGGCATATTTGTGCTGGGAAACAAAAGGAAGGCAACAAGAGAAGGAATATCTGCATGTTGGTGATTAGTCATTAAAAAGTATGCATATAGAGGCCCATTCTGGGAGCGTTAGAGAGAAGAAACAATCAGAAAATGGAAGATATATAGGTTCTGCTGTGATATAACGGGATGGTAAGATTGCAAGAAATCAACGAAAGCCATGAATTCAATGCCAAACATGAAATGAGGCAAACAATTTATCTAGATTATCCAAGGTGTAGGATGAGATATCTTTTTTTTTTTTCAAAATGATCTGGATAGGATAGAGTTGGTTTGCCAAAGAGGAAATTCATGTGTCTCATATTGAGGGCTCCGCGAACGAATGCATCAAGGAAGTCGAAATGTATGTCAAAAAGTGATATATGTAACGAGGGGCAAGTCAGATAATTCGATGTCGGCTGTTATGCTGTGTGACAGTGACAAATGTATATTTTTGTCGATGTACGAGATCGTTGGACGACCAGTACTCAATTAGAAAAGCCCAAATTTTTTGCCTTTGTTCTTATCATCTATTAACGAGGTTAGAAATATGCTCGTAAAGTGCAGGTGGTAAGTAAACGGTAGAAACGTACTTGGTGAACCATCGGGTTTCCCGGTCTTGCCATGGTTCCGCCGCGCCGCGGACTTGGGATCCACTCCAGACGCTGCAGCTCTGATTGCAGCAATGCGATGTTTGGCACGCTCATCGCCGTGGTCAGCTGCGCGAACGTACCATACGTTGGCTTCGAGAGGATCACGCCGACAACCAATACCCATTTCCGTAAAGTAACCTATTGCGTACTCTGCCTTCGCGAGACCTATTCGGGAAAAAAAAAAGAGAGAGAGAATTGATCAGCATTTCATCGAATATGCATGTAAGTAGAAAAAGAGAGGACGTTGTTGAAGACTTACCGCATTCAGCTGCCTTCTTCGCCCATTCATATGCTTCGTATTCGTCCTTCTCCAACATCGGTTCAGCGCCGACCATGAACCAGGCACACAAGGCCATCATGGCCATTGGATGCCCCATTTGGGCAGCTCCCGTGTAAAAATGCACGCTAAGGGCTGGATCGCGGGGACAGCCAAGTTTCCCATGCTCGTACGCGTCTCCGAGCCGGTAATTTGCCTCTGCATGCCCAAGTTCTGCGGACTTTGTGAACAACTGAGCAGCATAAGTCTCATCTTGGAAAACGTCGTCTCCGTAACCAGTCTCGTGGAGAACTCCCAGTTCATATGGGCCGGCATTGTACTGGAAATCTGCAGATTCCGTGGCTCGCTTAAGCCAAGTTAGTCCTTCGCGATAACGTTTGCCGAGACCCATATCTCCGTTCAGACATGCCTTCCCTAGCCGTAGCATGGCACCAGGATGGTTTTTCGAAGCGGCCTGGCGATAGAATTGGACCGCTTTTGCACCGTCCTTCCTGCTTCCCCAGCCGAATTCATAGCAAAGCGCTGCACGGTAGCCAGCTTCTGCGTGGCCATGCTTACTGGCAGCAACAAAAAGTGGGAATGCTTTGTCGTAGTCCTGTTTGCCCTTATTGAAGAGGCCAGAAGCGTAGCCATCAGCAAGATAATATTGAGCGTACGGATAACTACGGTCGGATAGGCGCTGTATGATCGCTTTAGCCTCTCGGAGTAACTCTGCTTTAGATATATCTGAGCCTATTTCCTGCTGTTTAGAGGCAGCTGGTGAATCTGGACGCGAATTTTCTTGGGCTGCGTGAATCATAAATACGGCAAATTCATATTGCGCTCCTGGATCATTAGTTTTCTTAACATTGGCCAGGTACATTTCAAATGTCTGCTTGTGGCTCAGCAAAGAAGCGCTGTTTCCCACCGAGGCCCGTAGATGGGCATTACTGAGTGTTGCAGGAGCAGGAGGAGGCTGCGGGTATGGTACATTCATTAAATCGACAAAGGACAGAGGTCTAGTATCGGGTGAAACGGCAGAATGGGAGGATACTGCGCGCGCGTGGCCATAGGGAGAAAGTTGTAAGGAGCGTGTTCGACCCCTTCCATCAGAATATACCGAAGGGGGACGAGGAACGGCCAGGCCTCCTGGAGCAAGGTAATTTGATTGTCCTCCAGCCGAAGACGAATCGGAGGTGGACCTGATTGTACTTTTTGAACCACGATGGCCAACACGATCAAGTAAATGTTCCTGAAAAGGCTGATGGTGATATTGCAGCGGTTGGTAAATTTCAGGCTCTTGGGGCTCTTCGGGGAAGCTCTCCAAGCTATTTCTACTCGAAGACCTTCTCGACGCTGTCCGATGCGTTTCTGTATTCATATGCGGCGATTTTTGCTGCATAGCGTCGTGGATGAGTGAATCGCCTCTTGGCGGAATGTCTGATAGACCGTTTATAGGTGCATAGTTATCTTGCGGATGTTGGACAGAATTTGTTTGGTATAAAGAACTCTGGCGTTGAGGATAATCTTGGAAGTCATAGTTATTCCCAGACTCCTGTGACAGTCTGAGATTTCTCACATCTTCGACAAGAGCGGATGAAGCTTCAAGAACTATGGAAGGGTCGTCAATTCTCACGGGCGACACAGGCGAATGATGCATGACGGCGTTTTCGAGTCCTTCCAATGCGGGGATTGAGACAGGCTTTCTTCTCGGCATTTCATGGAGCGACAGTCGAGAGACATGCTTCGGCGAAGTCGTTGGGGAGGCATTCGACGGAGCCGGGGGCGGACTTCTCTCTGCGGGGCCCAGTGGAGGCGAGGATCTGAGATATACCGGCGCAGGAGGGGAAAGAGGAGGGTGCAAATCGGCGACGCGGCTCATTATGGGAAACTAACTGCAGATATGCAAAATTTAACTTTTTTTGCTGATTTAGGAAGATGGATTAAAGTAGGCAATCACGGGCAACGTATGCTCTATGAAGGACCCAGCATGGAAGAAGTGAGTGCCTTCGTTGAAGCAACTATTCCACGTTGTGTATATCGAAGGTTCGAGGTCAGGGATCAATTGGGAGAGCAATGGCAAGGGGTAGAAGGAGGGCAAGATGGCTTTAGCAGCGAAAGGACTATCAAGGAATGCGAAGGCAGCTGGGACGGAACGTATGTTCAGCCTTGACCTCACAACGTCATCGGAGGGCAAAGGCGTGCAGGACAATGGGGAGCTGTCGTGGAGATCTTCGTGCAACTTTAAACCCCAACCACGGCAAACTGCAAGTGGGCTCGATGGTCCGTGTAATCCAATAGGGAGAAGGGGGGTTCAATGGCGAAACCGAGAAGAGCTGGGCTTCGGTATGAACGCACAAGGAATTGATCTTTTTTTCTGTGTTCTGCAAGGTGGGATAGATTTCGAATTCTCAAACGACTGACAAGTCGGGCACTCACGGAAGTGTGCGAATATGTACGGCAGTGACGCAACGGGAGGGGTGGTAACGACCGTAGACAGAACGAAGGTAGCTCCCTAAGCCCAGAAAGTAGTTAATAGCCGGGGAGAGAGAAGAGCAGATGGGAGTGGTTCGAACGGCTACAAAAAGAATGGAAGAGCCAGGTTTGGGGTTGTCGGTGGAGTTGGCGGGTGAAGATCAGAGAGAGAGAAACGCGGCTTGGGGGCAGAAAAGACAAGTCGCTCACCGAGACAGAGAGAGACAAGTGAGTGAGGGGACTGGGGTTCAAAATCTGGGCGTGTGTGGTTTTAATTAATTCAAATGAACTTGGTCTCTTGTTCTTAGGAGATGTGAGAAGATGAACGACTTCAATGGGTGTCCTCCTTTTTTTTTTTTCGTTTGAATTTCTTTTTTCCTTTTCGATTCTGCTATTTGTATTTATTTTATGGATAATTTTTTTTTTTTTTCCCCTTCCACTTCTCAAGCTCGAAACTGCGGCTCTTGTTGCAATACGGGAAACAGGAGATTTAGTCTAACTGGACCCGATCTCATTGTCCGCGTTCATTCATTCAGCTCCTTTTCCAAGCCAGAGCTGTCCCCATTTTTAGAGATGGTCTTGGGGCTTGGAGGAAGGTCTATGCCGTTCCAAGTAAGAGGGACTCCAATTAACCACGGCACTTTGACTTGTCGTCCACCAGTCGATTGGCTAGCATCGTCTCCATAACGAGCAATGCATCACCACAGAAAACCAAATTTTTGGCGCCATGACCATGATGTGGCAGGGCAGACTGCTGAAGACGCCGTTTCAAGACTCCCTCAGTCGTGGGCTAGGCATTTTTTGTAGCAGCAGAAAGGTTGTCTGGCAGGATCCGATCTGGCGGTCTCTTAATGTGGCTACATATATACATACACGGGCTTCTTGGTTGACTTGTTCGCTTATATTACTCCGCAAGACAAGTCCATATTATACGTCGTGGATATCGAGGCTGAGTTGCATCCAGCGGCTGGGGTGAACTCTGTATAAAGCGCGTGCTTGGAGTTTGGTCAATGAGTTACGCGCTGAAAAGTGCGTGTTCATTCGACCAAGAAAGCCTTGTCTGGCACGCGAAATTGCCATCTAAACTACGAACGCCACGTGCACAAGGTGATGGCAGGAATGCTCAAGAACCATTTGAGTGACATTTCTCTGGTGAGACAACCTGGTGACTCCCAGAACCCCGACAGTACGGAGTATACGAATGCATCTCCTGTCAGCCGCCCGGCAGCAGTCTGACAACAGTGCAACTCTCTCGCATCAATGTTTACCCCTCTTCCCCCCCCTTTTTTTTTTACCCTCGCTAATGGCCACAATTACTAACCTCAAGTTACATGCATTTTTCTTTGACGAATGCTACGGGTCGCTTAGACAATGTAACTCCGGTTGTCAGAGCGTGAGGGCGTCCTGTTGATGTCAAATCCATTCACCTTTAACACTTCCTAAACCGAAGCTGTTTCCGCTTGAGCCTCTTGCTCTTCCCAGTCAAGGAACCCAAAGTCGAGCCTCAAGCCACTGGCGCTCTAAGGTTAAAAATAATAGCATTCTCCATGACAGGCTACTTACGAGGCGTCTTTGCAATGTTTGTCTTGCTGCTGCAAGCACAAGGATCCTGCAGGTATACTAAAAGTACTCTGCAGTTGGGCATTGAGATCAAGCACTCGGGAATTTCAAATCCCCTTTTCGCCCGAACTCGACCTGACCGAACAGGTTCCAATTTTATTCCAAATTCCTTCCACCAAATGTTTCTCGCATCTGTACTTGTCAACGGGATAATAGTTTGTCTGTACATGTGGATCGGTTCCCTTACGATCTCCCCAAGAAGGCAATGCATTTTTGTCAATTCTGGTCGGGTGGTGGTCAACTGGGTATCCTCGGGACTTGGCAGGACTGGGGGTTGAATTTTTTCCCTCGCAGTCAGTGCTCTCTTGAATGCCAGCATTAAAGCGGTATGTCAGTGTGTTTGTGTGAGATTCTCCTCGTCCACTCTGTTGCTGCCTCTTCTCTCGCAAAACGAGCAAGCCAGAGAGACAACAAGGAACTCAAAGACCTTTTTCTCTTTCCCCCTTAGTTTACCCCACCATTTCACAGTCACTGTAACCTGGGTTTCTGGTCTCTCGGTTCCATGTATCGCGATTTCGTCACACTCCGTATCGTGAAACAGAGTTTCCACTTAATACACATGTATTGTCAGCATTGCGCGATCACTATTGGCTTTCAACAGGAGATGACCGATGCTTGGCTGTACTGTATTACTGGGCCTTGGGCTTGTCCATTTTTGGAAGAGTGCCAAAGCCAGATATCCAATCAGAACGTAGACCTGGACCCAGTCTTCAACCGAGTGTTCAACGTTACCCTGGGCGACCCGCGTATGATTGGCCGGGTGACTCCACATGCTTCCTGATCTGGAATAGCTTGCCAGATGTCTTAGACAAACCAGCCAGGAAAGATTACATGAAGTATTGTTTGTGTATTTGATGCCCCTTGTTCTTCTGCTTCTGGGCAGCCCGGCAAGGGCATCACCAGGTTTGCCAGAGGAGCCACCGCCATCACCACCTCATCTCTTGTCTCTGTGCCTTCGTGCCTGAGACCAGCAAGACCAAAAGACAACTCTCATGCCTTGCTGACCTGTTCTTCCACTCTGTTTGACATCCGTCCACTCTCGCTTCATATCTCTCTTTTTTATCTAATCTAGAAATCCCTCTTGTTTTTCTTTTTTTTTCTCTGTTTTTGTCACTCGCTCATCCACATATCTCGCCTGCCTTCTTTTCAACCACCAGCACTTTTCGAGCCTCTCCACGATCAGCGCCTCGACTGTGACTTGTTCCCATAGACTCTCGCTTTCCTATCGTGAACGTTCGGTTTCCAATCCTATACAGCTCTCGTGGATCTAGCTTTCGACCAGGCTACACCGCAAACAACTGTCCGATCCTATACAACTCCATTTTCAATCGCTTTTTGTTCGAAGCCGGTCAGACTTTTAGCGAAACTGGAGTGTATGGCTTACCTTCGCACCATATCGTCGTCAGCTTAATATCTCCCAGAACGTCATTGAACGTTTTACTGAACCAGGGCAACGTGAGTGCCCCTGACACCCTCACCATCTGTGCCGATGGGATCATTGAACTCCAGCTGATTGGGAAACTGTCAGGACCTCGTTGTGTAGTGGCGACATGTCGCTACCACAACGGCCTGGGCGGCCTGAACTGTCCCAACAGCCGTCTTTTCGCGATTCGTACCATCGACGGAAGCAAGACATTGAATCTGGCGTATATAGCGACCCCCCTACCAGTCCCTCGCCGCCCTCACGCAAAAATCAGGGCTATTTTTCCACTGGGCCCGCCTCTCCCGCCTCGCCTCAAGAACATGACCCAATGGCATTGCCCCGCGACTTGAACCGAAAGCGCAGTTTAATTCGTCCAGAAAGAACTCGCATCGGCCGCGACCACCCAAATTACCACTACCGCCAGCATGCCCAGAACATGCCCACATATCCTTCAACAACCGGCAATGAGCCCGTCATGGAAGATCCCGGCGAAGCTGAAACAGTCAGTTCGGGGAGCACAGATACAAAAAGCTTAAAACGCGAAAAGGGCAACTCAAGTCTCGAATACGAGGCACCTCACCCCCCAAGATCCGGTCATCCAGTGTCCAATGGCGGTAAGAATAAAGCCCATGTACAAAGGAAACTATCACGAAAAGCATCAAGATCACATAAAGAGGCGGAGAAGAGACGTCAGAAAGAATTAGAAGCCATTCGACCTCCTAGTCTATGGAATGTTTACTGCGCAATGGTCACGTTTTGGGCTCCTGATTTCTTGTTGAAATGCTTTGGAATGCCTGCCAAAGCTCAGAGGAGAGCTTGGCGTGAAAAGATGGGCCTTATCAGCTTGATCCTCTTGATCTGTGGTTTCGTCGGCTTCCTAACCTTTGGCTTTACCCAAGTCGTTTGTGGTAGCCCTGCTGCACGGCTTAAGATTAATCATGTCGATAAAGGCTATTTAATTATCCATGGCAAGGCGTATAATTTGGTCCACTCAAACCATCCAACTGCGATTGGCATTCCTGGCGGGGCAAACGTCCTGTTCGATCTACCCGACAAACACGGAGGTCAAGATGCGAGCTTCCTATTCCAAAATGTTAACGGCGAGTGCAAAGGACTTATCACCTCCGTGGAAGGCTCCGACATTCCTACAAATGCTGAGAAGGAGATGGGCTGGTATTTCCCTTGCGTATTATTCAACCAGGATGGATCAACTAAGCCTAATTTTACCGAACCCCGATACGTCGGATATGCCTGCCACACCACGCCTAGAGCGAGGAAAGCCCTCTATAGCCTGGATAGTACTGGTGAAGTCTACTTCACCTGGGATGATGTGAAGAACAAGACCCGTAACTTGATTGTTTACTCCGGTAATGTCCTCGATTTGGACCTTTTGGCATGGTTCAATAAAAGCCAGGTCCTTTATCCAGCACGATTTGACGAGTTGCGGACGAACCCAGACTTCAAAGGTGTGGACATTACCCACTTGTTCCAGTCGGGCCCAGAAAAGCGAGTTGCGAAATGTTTGTCGGAGATCATCAAGGTGGGATCTGTTGACACCGAAACCGTCGGTTGTATCGCTTCGAAAGTCGTCTTATATATCTCCTTGGTTTTCATTCTCTCTGTTGTGCTGGTCAAGTTTTTCCTCGCGCTAGGCTTTCAGTGGTTTATTGCGAGACGGTTTGCTGCACCAAAAACAGCAATTGACCCGCAATCGAAAGAACGCAAGCGTCAAATTGAAGACTGGAGTGATGACATATACCGTCCTGGCCCGCGTTTGAATGACCCTGCAGCCCCTGCTAAACGTGGAAGCAGTTTGTTCCCCACCACCTCCCGCTTTTCTAGTCCCTATGTTATGGGAGCTCAAAAACAGCGCCCCGTGCCAACAACGATGGCCAGCCAAAGCGCAGGCAGCCGCCTCAATGCACCATCCGCCATGTACAAAGCCGGCCATAATTCCAGTCAGGCTACTCTGAGCGTTGAACCCTTCAACCGTCAGAGTATCGCTGCTAGTCGATCCAGTCTCATGGTCCCAGATCCGCGCTATTCCACCATCAGCGATATCGAAGGGCAAGGGCCAGCTGAGTTAATTCATGAAGCTGTCGTTCCTCAACCACCTCCTGAATGGCAGCCATTTGGCTACCCTCTCGCTCACGCTATCTGTCTAGTTACAGCATACTCTGAGGGTGAGGAGGGTCTACGTACCACTCTAGATTCTATCGCTATGACGGACTATCCCAATAGTCATAAAACTATCATTGTTATTTGTGACGGTATGATCAAGGGCAAAGGGGAAGACCTCACTACTCCAGAAATCTGTCTCAGCATGATGGGTGATTATGCCGTCCTACCCGAAGATGTCCAGGCGTTCTCATACGTTGCCGTTGCCAGTGGGTCAAAAAGACACAATATGGCCAAGGTGTATTCAGGATTCTACGATTATGGAGAGAATTCCATTGTTCCCCGCGAGAAACAGCAACGCGTTCCCATGATGGTCATTGTGAAATGCGGCACTCCGGACGAGGCAAAGAACAGCAAACCAGGAAACCGAGGTAAACGCGACAGCCAGATTATCCTAATGTCCTTCCTGCAAAAGGTCATGTTCGATGAACGCATGACTGAACTAGAATTTGAAATGTTTAACGGATTATGGAAAATAACTGGAATATCGCCGGATTTCTATGAGATTGTTCTTATGGTTGACGCCGACACAAAAGTCTTCCCGGACAGTCTGACCCATATGATTTCTGCTATGGTTAGCGACCCTGATATCATGGGTCTTTGTGGTGAAACGAAGATTGCCAACAAAGCTCAAAGCTGGGTCACTATGATTCAGGTCTTTGAATACTTTGTCTCTCACCATCTTTCCAAATCGTTTGAATCCGTTTTCGGTGGTGTGACTTGTTTGCCCGGATGCTTCTGCATGTACCGCATTAAGGCTCCCAAGGGCGGTCAGAACTACTGGGTGCCGATTCTTGCCAATCCGGATGTGGTAGAGCACTATTCTGAGAACGTTGTCGACACTCTACACAAAAAGAACTTGCTGTTGCTTGGTGAGGATCGATACCTGTCCACTTTGATGCTTAAGACCTTCCCAAAACGGAAACAAGTCTTTGTTCCACAGGCCGTGTGCAAAACAACTGTGCCAGACGAATTCAAAGTGCTACTCTCTCAACGTCGCCGATGGATCAACAGTACAGTTCACAACCTGATGGAGCTCATTCTCGTGCGTGACCTTTGTGGTACTTTCTGCTTCAGTATGCAGTTCGTCGTGTTTATGGAACTTGTGGGCACCCTCGTCCTCCCTGCTGCCATTGCGTTCACCTTCTACGTCGTCATTATCTCGATCGTCAAAAAGCCGGTTCAAATTATTCCACTCATCCTTTTAGCCCTTATTCTTGGTCTCCCAGCAGTTCTGATCGTCGTTACGGCACATCGATTGTCCTACGTTCTGTGGATGTTTATCTACCTGTGCTCTCTACCAATATGGAATTTTGTTCTGCCGACATACGCATACTGGAAATTTGATGACTTTAGCTGGGGTGATACTCGAAAGACGGCTGGAGAGAAGACAAAGAAGGCTGGAATTGAGTACGAGGGAGAGTTTGATAGCAGCAAGATTACGATGAAACGATGGCGTGACTTTGAGAAAGGTATGTATATGTTTACTTGGGCGTTTTTGTTTTTACACTTTTTTCTCGAACGATGCTAACGATTTTGGTAGAACGTCGCTTGAGAACTGGCGCTGGTGTCTTTTCACAATCAACGACCAATTTTGCGCATTATCCACAACGTAATTCCGTGTATGAATCCGATTATTAGACCTCTGGATTTGCGAAAGACCTGCCGTTTTTTCCCGTCTTCTTTTTACCCTCCCCTCCTCTTTGAATCTTGTTGATATATTTGGAACTTATTTTCCTTCTTCTTTTTCTTTTTCGACTTGGCCTGTGTGATACAAAAAGAGGCATCATGTTAGGAGTCATTTTGGTCTGGTCCCTCCTCTTTTTCTTAATTCTGTTCTCCCTTTAAGCTTGGAGAACCAGTTTTTTCTTGTTATGAAACCCATGCCATATATTATCACCAGGACTGCTGGACATTAGGAGTTATTACTTCTTCTAATTTAATTATTCCCCAGACTAAATCCTTCTATTATATTTGGGTCACTCCATCTTTGCTATTATAAGCACTACTCAGTCTCCTTTGTGACAAGTTATAGTCTCTACCTGCGGAGAAGGCTTTTTTTTCGGCTTGCTGTTTCACTTTTCCCTTCCCATCCTGTTTCCTGTTGTTACTATTTGGTGTACATCAAGACTATGGTATGTATTGTACTGGCCCAATTTTGTATGTTTGCTTTGGGTATATATATGTAAGCGGGGAGGCAGGCTGGGTCGATCATCGTAGGCAACTGGGACACATAGTTACCATGTCTACAAGTTCAGAATATCAAATGAAAATAGTACCACCACTTTCGTATCACACACACACACACTTATGCCTATCAAATGTAGCAACCCTCCCGTCCCCTCCCAAAGAAAAATGAGTAAGAGAGATAAATTTTGTTCCTAGCTATCATCATCATCATCATCGTCATCATTTATCAAGATACATATTACGAGTTACAGATCAATGTCCAAGAGAAATAAATATAAAACCATCAGCCCGGGCATAACGGGTCGCAAAAGAGGGAAAAGGAGGAAAAAGGAGGAAAAAGGAAACGAAAGAACGGAGGCTCCCATGTTATCCTTTTTTTATCTATTTTTATTGTATACGGAGTTTGTTTGGGGAATATGCTCATTCAACCTTGTAGCACAAGCACAGGGTTGGGGGTTGATGGAATTCGCCACACACACACAAACACAAACACACACGCGCGCGCGCACGCACAAGGCATGGCGCACAATTCAGACAAAATGCCATGTGTCCTGTTTGTTGTGAAAAGAGAGAACTTACCGCCCTTTTTCTTCCAAGGGGGGAATAGGAGATAAAAAAACAAAAAACAAAGAGGGACCCGAAGACTAGGCGTTGAATGTACTGTGTAGGGGGTTTATATAAGATAACTAGTACCCATAGGGGGGTAGTTGAGGTGGTAAGCGAAGGGCGGGGATTGCAATGCGACTTAGAGGAGTTTCTTTTCTTAGAGCGCAAATTGCAAGGGGGGAGGGAAAAGAATTAGTGAATAAGAGAGGTAGATTTTTTTTTTTTTTTTCATGGGCCTTTTGTGTGTCGAAAGCTGGGATATTTCTTTTTTTGGTCTTTATCAACCCCAGAGAAGGGGGAGACTTGGAGAACCAAGTAGACAAGATCACCAACCCACTATTAGTTAAAACCGGCATGGAGGCAAAATTCGAGATAGAATTCCCGTTAGCTAAGAAAGGGATAGTTGTTAATTAAGAGGGAGCGGAAATGCGATTGTGATTCACGAAGGATCTACCTAGTTTGTCTTCTCTTGGCTTCTGCATGAAGCCATACGCCAACCAGGTAACGTAGGTAACTATGCTATTATAGGGTGTTGAAGGTGTCTGCTATTATGAAGTATGATGTACGGAGTATGCTTGGATATATATCATAGTCCGAAGCCAGGTCTGAAGCACGGATTTTTCTCCTGGGTATAAGAATGGAAATTAGATTGCTTCGTCGGCATCCGAAAAAGATACGAGCTCAGCCTTTTGCCAAAGGGAAAAAGCAGGGAAAAAAGAAAAAAAAAATATGTGAGAGATTTTCCGTCCGTCTCGATCCAGGCCAGGGGGGTCGGTTTACGGTGAAATTCTCCGACTCAGACGTTGATTGATTAATGGCTTTCCTCGGCTAAATGGGAAGGCAATGCGTCGAAATGACAGAAGTGCTTCTTTTTCTCTAGGAAACGAGGAAAAAGGCGTCTGTCTTTTCTGGTGTTAAAGTTGGGTCAAATCCGTTGCTTGGGTGTGTGACAGATGCCTGGATCACGGGTACGGAATGAAGATCACGGACACGAGCGCATATCTCCCGCGATTTTACGGAAAGCGCAGAATAGGCCCATAACGGCTTTTAATGTGGCTTTTGTTAATCAAGAGGACTAAGTAATAGTCCAGCAAAGGGTACTATGTGGTAGCAAGCAAACTGGTCTCTCAGCTTTACTATCGAGTTGGCTGATTGGCGGCAAGGAGACGAACAGCAGTTCCTCGGGTGCGTTGCCGAGGTCGAGGGCTTAGCCAGAAAATAAATAAATAAGAAAAAATAATAATAAAAAAAAGGTCTCGGTCTTAATCCAAGGAATATTATTGTGAAAAAGGAAAGGCGGTTAATCATTAGTGTCCATAGATTGTAAATAGCTGACCGTGGGCTTTCTCCCCCCCCCCGGTTGAGTTGGAGTGACCTGTCGCAAAATGCAAATCAACATCTTGGCCCAAGGAGGGCTTTGACCGTTTGATCGACAGCAGACAGACTGATTTATTTTCTTTTCTTTTTTTCTGTTTTGGGCGGAGGGGAGGACAAAACGGAAGTCAAAAGGAGGATAATTAGCATGCATGCATCATCACATGGCAACGCTTGCTCGCTGGGAATCCCGTAGCGAGTCTCAACGGGGAATGTTGCGCACAAATGAGGCGGGGAGGAGGGGAATACAGGTGCGACAGAACTGAGAAACAGAAAAAGGAAAAGGGGCCCAAAGCGCCCAATGAAGAGAGCGAGGCGGAGGGGACGGCCCCAGAGTCCAAGTTCTCGGGCAGAAGCATCAATGGCGCCAGGAAGTGTCGTGCTGCGTCAGTCGAGCGCCGGAATGGGGAGGAGAGAGGCACAAACAACCAGGGGGTCAGTCAATCTCTCAATCTGTCTGTCAGTCGCGGTGGTGGTGGCGGGCGGCTAGGGCAGCTTCTGGCTACACGTGTGATGAGCAAAGGATAGAGGCAGAGAGAGAGAGAGAGCTGTCAATCGAGGGAATGGCAGCCCGCGGATTCAGGATGAGGGTGAATGAAAAAGAAAAAGCAGATTAGACAGGTCATTCTTGCGCGGTTGATTCCCTTTTTCTTTTCTTCCCCCCCCCCCCCCCCCCACC
>LJPJ01001215.1:155852-167795 GCA_001430935.1 Amauroascus verrucosus
CCCCCCAAAAAAAGCGGCCGGCAATCGAGAAAGGGGAAAGTAAAAAAAAGGGAAAAAAAGGAAAAAGCAAAGAAGATGAACAGACGAGCTTCACTGCTTGTTCACGCGCTGATAGTTTGCTGGCGATTGATGCACCTCTTCGGGTTCTCGTGTCCTTAGCAACCAGGGCGAAACAACGACAAACAACAGCAACGACATCACACAATGAGAATGAAGGTTTCGGGACCTTGATATCCAAAAGTCTGCCCTCAATCCCTGTCTGTCTTGTTCTCAACGCAAGACTTGCCAGGGGGGGGGGGGAAGAGAGAGACGAATTGCTCGCTTCCCTTCTCTCTCCCCCCCACGACGCTGTCGGCTTTCCAAAAGTAATTAATCCTAGTTGCTTGCCTTTTTTATTTTTTTATCTTTTTTTTTTTTTTTTTTTGCTTTTGTTTGCTTTTGCCCGCATGTACAACTAACTAATCACTAATCCTGGGCGTTGACGATGGGTGAGGGGAGGGAGGTTGCTGGGGTCCCTGTTGAAGCCATCCAGCCATCCGCAGCCGTTGTGGAAGACGCTCTGCACGATTCCCTGGCGCTTCCTCGTCGTCTACGCTTAATTAATTAATAGTTCGCTGCTTTGGTGATCGATCAGTTACTTCGCGTCTCGTCACGTTGTATTGTGATTCCCAGCAGCCCCTCCTTCATCGCCCCGTCTGTCTCCTCTCTCTCTCTCTCTCTCTCTCTCTCTCAACTCTATCAATTCATCTTTTCTTTTCTTTTCCTTGCTCTTTCTCTCTTTCTTGTCTTTCTACTCCTTAGCAACGTGTATTGACTACCTGCTTTCTTATCCATTGCCTGTCATTTCTGCTTATTCTTGGTCATCTCCTCACAACCAGGTCTTCCTCATCAACCAATTCCGCTCTCCATACATTGACCCAGAACAACTGCCACTCAAACACTTACCCTGGAGCTCAAGTCTAGACAAAACCAAATAACAGAATCCTCTTGGGATTCATTTCGTCCTCCTGGTCTATACTCCTAAGAAAAACCTGAAAGAAAGAAAGGAAGAAAGAGACAAGAAGCAGAGGGGGAAGAAGAGCAGTGAGGGCAGTTTCACTCCAAATCCATCATCATCACTCCTTGCTACTTCTCCATATCCCTCACCCTGACGCGCTACCCTTTCTCTCTATATCTCTCTCCCCCTCCCCTCTGTTCTTCCCTCTGGACGAGCACAACATATACCCTTCATTGCCCCTACCATTGGACGCTTAAAGTTCCTTGCCCGAGCCTCCTTTGGTGACACAGCTCTCCCAAACTCACCGCATCACGCCTAGTGAGCTTCCAGACTGTCAGAGTGCCTCGGCTCCCCTCCACAATATCACTTTGCAACAATTGACCAGGCTGGTCATATCCTCCCGACCGGTTCCTCCAATAGGTAAGTTTCTTTTTCTTTTGGCGCAACTGACAATGATGTGTTAATGCTTACGTGGTGAATGGCAATCACCAGTGTCAAACCGTCCATACGGATCGGTTGATTCTCAAGCACAAGGCAAATAAATTCCTCCTTGTTGTCACGCGCTTTCGGCAAGATTGCGTTTTTGTTGCGCCAGGAGGATATCTTATCGATCGCTGTCTCAATCTCTCGACTTGATTAGTACTTTTTTACGGAATGCAAAACACGCGATTCTAGTGCTAGTAAGATGGTCGATCATAACGAGAGCGCTGTCGGCCGGGTTGCCATCACTGGCAATGCCAGCAGCAACACCAACGACATCCTCATTTCTGGCTCCGAGGCGCCCATGAATCCCGCGCTGACACCCACGTCACGTGATTCATCAAAGCTTACCGGCTTCATGCCGAACCCGCCGGACTTTGCGCATCACGACGGAACTCTAGCACATAGCGGCGACGGCGACGGCGACTGCGACTCAGGTAGTGTCGGCTCTGCCGGTGACGGAGGTGCGGGGGTTTCAAATTACGTTGGCGACGCCAGCAGCACTCAATCTTTCAATAACTACCCTGACATGATCTTGGGAGGACAGCACGGATCCACCGAGTCTCTTTCTTCATCTTCCTTCGAGACGCCGCTCCAAGATGATCATCCGTTCGCCGAAAATATTCATCAGTTCTACGTCCCTGCCATGGACCTTGTCTCCGATTTTCCAGATGACATATCCTCCTCCAGTGCCGCCAGCAACTCGTCCGACTTTCAGGACCAAGACATGACCACGGACCCTTTTACCTCCCTCGCGACTATGTCTTCTAACCCCACTACACCTTCTTACGTGTCACCTCTTCAATTTGATGACAATCTACAATATGATGATATTGCAATTGACAATGAATACATCTTTACGGACCTGAATTTCGGTGATGAGATCAATGACGGTTCACATAACGCTCACTTGCGATTTACTAGGGATGATGGCAGTCTGATCGAACGTTCCGACCTCTTTAGCTTTGTGCACGATAGGCTTCCGCAAAACATGTTCTTTGCCCCTAACAATGACCCACACGACTTGCTTTGCGATCATCGCGATACAGACAAGTTTTACGTCTCAGATGACGAGCTTTCTTTGGTCGACTGCCCGGATTCGGACGCGGCAGCCAGGGGCGACAGACACATGGACCCTTGCGTACGCGACGGAACAACGCTCGACGGTCATTCGCCTGACAACGAACCTAGCACAGCACACCCAACTGTCGGCGCATCCCATTCACCCTCATTCGACGCCGTCTTTGCCCAACAGAACGATGATGAAGTCGATGAGGACTTTAATAACGGAGGTGGGCTGTCAATGCATACCGAAAGTATGAAAGCCTATTTCCTAGACTCTTCTTTTGCCATACCTACCCGCACATTTATACCAGCGCCAAGGGCAATGAATCTTCGACTCGCCGATAACTACCTATTCAACATGGAAGGCGTCTCGTTGCGTTCACGAGAACTAGATTCTAGTTTCGCAACCCATTTTTCTGTCTTGATTGAAGCAAGAATGCATGGAATCCTTGCCTCTGCAAAGTGCCGTCTAGGCTCAAGTTTTATATCCGGAGTTGTGCATAGTGATATATTTGTTAATCAGCCAGTAATTTCCTTCCTATCTGGGCGTGGGCTTGTGCATGCATCGCCAGATAGCCCTGCCCGGTATAGAAAGTGTGTACTGGCTCTTGTCTCCCACAAATTCTCTAGACTAAGAACCGTTCCTTTTGCACTTGCCCAGGTTCCAGATATGCGGCCATATCGCACTGGAGAATCTCCTTGCCCTTTTAAAAGCGGGCCAACAACCAGCACACAGGCATCGTCATCGTCTTTTTCTTCTGCTTTTTCTTCTTGTTCTTCTTTTGCCGCTGCTGCTGCGAGGAATCCACGTCCTCTTCTATCGGAAGAGGAATACTATGACCTCCATCAGCCTTCGGAATATTCACATCATTATATCCATCCTCAACTAGTCTTGCAAACATTTGCGGACCAACAACACCTCGCCTGTTCATTGCTTGCGGCACCCCTTGCACCCCCAGAAGGTGATCTCTACAGTGATGCTAATGGGAATCAATATCCAGCGTTCGAGCGGAACCTTACAATCGACCAGTTCATAAGGCAATGGTTCCTGCGATATCACCTACACTCGATGAAAGAGTCTTTTGTCCCTATCTCGCCCGAAGCCGCGTACGTTCTAGATTGGGAACGCCCAGCAAAAATATCACGGCCGGACTCGTCAAAGCTATATGACATTCAAGGGATCCCATGGTCAACGACGTTAAAAGTGAGAAGGTCAGATGCACGCGCTCTGAGGGACCGGGTGTACACTTCTTACCACAATTTGAAATATACTCCACATTGCGTGAGACCCCCTTTTCCTTATTCAGCTTCCTCAAAAACTTCTTTCCAGAAGGTCTAGGTGACGAGTGCTATAACTTGCTGACTCTTTTTTTCCCCCGGGAAAAAAAAAATTAAACAGTATTCCCAAAAATTACCAGAAACAGAGAATTACTTTAGGCCAAAGACCATGTACACGAGATACAGAGCTTCCATGGCGCACTTCCAACTGCGAAACCTCATGTCGGTAACAGCGTCAAACACGATACAGTACGCATCCCAATCAAAAGCTTACTCGATAACTCCATTCTACAACGAACAAAGTTGTTTGATCAACCTCTCGGACCCTGGCTCCTCTAGGTCATTTTTTGATTCGGTCAAGATATCGACGATGAGGGCGAAGCACGGTATTACTTTTGTTGGTGGCTTCTCAGGCGAATATGCTTTTCGAGGAGAGGTCAGCGATTTTACGGTCGTGAACGGACGCGTTACTAGGAATCCTAATGGAATAACTAACCACATTGATATCATTCGGCACCGTACCAACCACAGCCCCCAGGCTGTTATTTCATCCAATGATGAGCGAATTCGAATCCTTGACTGCGAAACAAACAGATTCCTCTACACGCACAACTTTGCTCGTGCCATAAACTGCACCGATACGTCACCCGATGGACGACTCCGTGTAGTCATCGGTGATGCGCCAGATGCTTGGATTGTCGATAGTGAGACTGGCAAACCACTTCAGACCCTGATTGGCCATCGAGATTATGGTTTCGCTTGTGCGTGGTCGCCGGATATGCTCCACGTTGCAACTAGTAACCAGGATAAGACGGCCAATATCTGGGATGCTCGCATGTGGCGAATTCTTCAAACCATTGAATCTGACGTTGCTGGCTATCGCTCTCTGCGCTTTTCACCTGTTGGGGGCGGACCACGTACTTTACTAATGTGCGAGCCGGCAGATCGCATTGTCCTAGTCAACGCACAGTCTTACCAGACGCGTCAAGTTCATGATTTCTTTGGGGAAATCGGCGGAGCCGATTATTCACCTGACGGAAGTCGGATCTGGGTGGCGAACATGGATGCTAAATTTGGGGGCTTCATGGAATTCGACCGTCACGAATGGGGACAAGAATTTGGAATCGGGCATACAAGAAAGAGACGCATTGAGGGTCAAGGCGATTTTTATTATCCAGATTTGCCGAATGAGTGGTTACCTGAGATGGAACTTGATGACGATCCACGGTGTGTTTTGGGCGCAGGGGAGCGCAAACTACGTTTCCAAAAGCTGTTCAATGAAACGCAGTACGAAATGATTGATCCTCTTTTAGGATAAGTCATTTTTATTTTATCTTTTTTGTTTTTTTGTTTATTCTTGATTTCCAAGGAAATATTGGAGAGAGAGAAAAAGCAAACGACTTGGGGTTGGGGGGGGGACGATTTGGTGGTCCCTTTTGGGAACATCGTGTTTGAGTATTTTTGCAAACAGCATCAGGGCTTTCTAACATCCATTCTGGTTCTTTTCTTTTCTTTTCTTAACCTATTTTCTTGCAGTAACCAATTACTTTTGCATCCTTGGGGAGTTTTGCTTTGCTCTTTTTTGTCTGTTTTCCCTTGGGCACGAATCCATAAGAACAGGGCGTTTGGAGTATGCTGAGCGTGAAGGAAACCCCAAAAAGTGTTTTTGTTTTTTTTTACTTCTTTCTCTCACTCTATCTCCGGCATGCTTTTGTTTGCATATGCAGTCTCTCTAATGTTTGGAGTCGAAATATTTGGTGACTTTTCATGTCAAGATTGGAGAGGAGATGCTTGATCTCAGCCATTATTTTTTTTTTCCCTTACTCTGGCAAATGGCATGATTCACTTTTTTTTTTTTGTTAGAGTGTAATACTGCTCTCCCTGGTCTTATTTCTTTCTTTCTTTTCTTTCTTTTCTTTCTTTTCCCCGATTATTTTATCCTTGTATCTACCAGTTGTCTTGTCTTTTTTAAGCTACATATGCCTTTCTTCCATCTTCTCTCACCCCATCTTCTGCCCCTTTTCTTCTTTTTCAACTGGCTTGCGGTGGAGAAGTAATTCTATGCATTGATCATCTAGAGCATTTGCTTTATCGAGTTAGAACGGAATAAGCAGACCCGGCCACAGCGAGACTTTTTTCCCGCTACCTAATGTTCTTGTTCCTTTGACACCTGTTATGACTTCTTCTAGTTGTTCTTGTTTTTTGAGGGTTGATTTAAGAATAGCTCTAATCTGGCGTCGGGGTGCAAAAAGAAGAGGAAACCGAATGTCATGGACGATGTTAGATTAACTAGATGTTAGAATATACGGGTGCAATGAATGCAGTTCTGATCAAAAGTGGTTTGTTTCTCTTCTCTTCGTGCGGGATTATCGCCAAGCTCGATGCTACCCCTCGCAGTGACGTAAATCAGCCTATGGCTCTTCTCCCCCGCTCTTCAGCTTCAGCCACAATTCTCTCTCCCCAGAGGCATCAGGATTCGCTCATTGCACTCTCGGTATAAGAAACAAAGGACGAGATTAATTTCCCTTCAATTGTACAATTCCTTTTTTTTACCATTTCCTCACGCTCTCCTAACAGCCCAGCTAGCTAGTAGCTATCCTAGCAAAAAAGCCATGTCCTACTCTCGACCTCCTAACCCCGCCGAATACGGTGGCGGTGGCTCCACGGGAGCAAACTACTACGATCCGCGCGCAGACTTCTCCTCGGAATCCCAGCCCTACCAAAACCAATCCCAGTACCAAGGCGGGTCTGGCGCATACAACTACGACCCAGCCTTCGGCAGCGCAGTCAAGCAGGCCAAATACCACAATACAGGCCGCGAGGACGATGATGATGATGACGAGGAATCGAGTTTCTTTAAGAAGGCAATTGGGTTCATTAGCGAGCATAAGGATCGGTTTGGACAGGAGGATATTGATGAGCAGCAGGTTATTGGGGCGCATCAGGCGTTGTACGGGGGCCAGCAGCAGGGCGCCGGGGAGAGGAAGCATGATGCGGATTTCCTGGGTGGTGGAGCGGCGTTGCAGGCTTTGAAGATGTTTACGAGTGGGGAGGGAGCGCAGTCGCAGAGTGGTGGGCATGATCAGAATAAGTTGATTGGGTTGGCGATGGCGCAGGCGGGTAAGCTGTGGGACCAGCAGAATCAGGAGGGGAAAGTGGTATAGTTTATACATTCTCTCTTTTTTTTGTCTTTTCCTTTTCTTTTTATTTTTTATGCTAACTGCTACGGATTGATTGACAGGCTACCGATAAGCAATCGGCTATTAATTCTGCTGCCAAAATGGCGCTGAAGATGTATATGAAGAACCAGGCGGGAGGAGGCCATGGAGGATTGGGAGGATTAGGAGCTCTGGCTGGTGGCCTAGGCGGACAATCGGGTGGCTCGGGCTTGTTCGATCTTGCGAAGAAGTTCCTGTGATCTTGGTAATGTTTGATTTTGTGCGTATATTGTTGATGCTAGGTTGATAACCATAGGTAGGATGTATGAAGCCTGACGCTGAAATTTACACCATTTCCAAGGGCCTTTGCTTCTTGTCCCTTTCTTCGGTGAGGTGTTGAAGGATGGTATATAGTTCTACAATACGCCTGAGGCATGTTGACGCCGTCAGTGGCTCAAAAACTCAGCGAGCCAGTAGCCATATTCTCTACATCGCCCGTGGTGCAAGAGAGGTTATCTAGCTTCCAGCTTCCTGGAGAAGGAGCAACTCACTTCCTATAGTTCCAACACGCGCTCGTAAAAGAAACTGCGACTGGAAGGACAACCCGGCCCGTCTGCACTAGAGGGCCACTTCCGTCTAAGTGCACGTATACCCCCCTGGCTTCTTAACCAAAAATACAAGCATCAATGGCCTTGGAAAGCAAAATTATCCTACTCAAGAGAAGACCCAGGGCTCTCTGCCTGGCGTCATACGCGCCCAGGATGGACTTCGACCACACAGTCGACGAGGAGCGGTCAACTCTAGTAGCGATATGGACTCATCTTTTCAATCACTCCAACTACGGCATTCGCCAGCTAGCCGACGCATACAGAAAGAAATCAGGATGTGTGCTGGTCTCAAAGCACTGGGGTTCGTATAACGTCGGCATCCGTCTACACTGGGATGACGGCGGGGTAGACTGGCTGATCCGATTCTGTATCCCCACCAAGGCTAACATGATAGAAGAAAAGCTCCTGGATGAAGCTCATATGATGAGGTATCTTCGCGAGAAAACCAAGATCCCCGTTCCAGAAGTCATTGGAGTTGGAAGCGGAGCTCATAATCCAACCGGACTTGGACCGTTTATCCTGATGACCTGGATGGAAGGGGTAAAGATGCAGCGATTGATAGAGAAACGAGTGCCGATAACGGAGGATGTTGATGATGTTATCTTGGATCCGGACATTGACTTGCAACTTCTCAGGACGTTGTATTACGGAGTCGCCGAGATCCTGGTTCAACTGTGGGAGCTGAATTTTGATAGCATCGGCACGTTGACGTATGACGCTGACCTTTGCGAATTTGACATCTTTGCTCCGGGATACTCGCTTGGCATCAATGAATTGATGAGATATGGAAGGGTCAGCGCAGCTGACATCTATATTGATCCCCTCCAGTCTTCGCTCGACTTCTTTTGCCGCACTGCAGACATACACTTCACGCATCTTATCAAGCAGCGTAACAGCGTGTATAATTCTCGAGACTGTCGCGAAAAGTATGCTTGTCGATGCCTTTTCAAATCTCTCACCCCCTTGTTCACTAAGGATACCACTGAGCCTTTCAAGATATACTGCGACGGGTTCAATCCCGGCAATATACTAGTCGACCCAGTTACCCTCAAGATCACCGGAGTAATCGACTGGGAGTTTTCGTACACGGCGCCGGCTCAGTATTTAGGATGCGCGCCGGAGTGGTTGCTTCTGAAGAGTCCTAGCGACTGGGCGGAAGATGAAGGAATAGAGTCTTTCTTAAAAGCATATCGTCCGAAATTAGATCTTTTTGTTGAGTGCGTGAAAGAGCAGGAGGAAAAGAGGGGCATGGCTGGGAAGCTCGATAACCTCTCTTCGCGGATGCGTCGATCAATAGATGATAGAACGTTTTGGTTTAACATCGCCATGCGCAATGGTTGGAGTCTCGACTTTATTTACTGGAATATGCTTGACAACTATGTTTATGGGCCCGCGACAAAAGCAGAGAGAGTCGCCCGATCAACAAGGCTGACTTCAGAAGTTTGCAATTTGGAAGAATTTGTCAGGTATAAGATTAGACAGCTCCAGGATTATAATGCCGATCTCCGCCTCGAAGAGGAGGTCAGTTATCAAACGCCAGAAGCGGATGAGAAGGAGGAATTCTGGCGGGAGTCCGTTGCACAAGTTAGAACGCACCATCATAGGCGGGCCTCCATACCTGGCGTTCCCGGCCTAGGGAAGTTTGTAGGAGTGTTGACTGTAGCTACTACGGTTTTTGTACTGTATCAGCAGTTTAGATCGAACAGATGACCAGAGGAGCGGCGGGTCAAAAGTGTGCGGGAAAATAATCATACAATTCTACTTTTAACCGATGCACATTCTTATGCAAAAGAGACTTAATCTAGTATGCGAGATACACCGACACTAAAAGGACCTTTTAAGGTAAATGATTTCTATGATATGGTTCAACGTCGGGGGAGGAGCGATAGAGAGGGAGCGGCAAACACGGGCACATGCTTATCTTGAGAGAGAGTTCTATGAGGGTCATGTCCGATGGTTGGGAACTGTTCTTATTTACTTTGGTTCATAAAGTTCCGGCTGGCATGTACATTCACAAAAGTAAATGTGAAAAAGAGGAGATGGAAATCTTTTTAAAAAGGAGCCTTGAAACACCCTTGACATGCAAGACCGGGGTAGCTGTATTGCCCAGCATGAAAGCTGGAATATTCGTTTCATAACTCCCTTCCCTCTCTTTCCCAACCAAAAGATGGTTTTATCTTGGACAAAAAGAACATGTACAACTCCACTCATTCCGATCTTAATCCTCATGCAGAAAAAAAAAGAAAGGATAGCAGGAAAGGGAATCAAAGGAAAAAAGTAACATTCACAGTACTCGAATCAAAAAGATACTTATTTGAAGACGTTGATGCAGCCCCAGTTTTGCTCGATGCCGAGTGGGCCAGGCTCCTTCCAGCGGTCATCACGGAAAGAGAAGAAGACGGAGTCACTGCCGACATGCTGGACAATAGACTTGATGGCGGTAACCTGCTCAGATGGACCGGAAATGGCCTTTCCGTTGTTACCACCACCGTTTGGCCAGCCGGTCTCAAGGTTGACGACTTTCTTGTTGCAAAGACCGGCAAGGATATCCATTTGGTTCTTGACGAATTTACCAGCATCAGAGGGGGAGACACCGGAGTTGAAGAATGGGTGGATATTGGCGCCAAGAACGTCGATGACACCGCAAAGGTCAGAGGCATGGGCTTGCCAGATGTTAAGAGGCTCGGTGGTGGTGACAGGACCATTGTAGCCAGCCTTCTTGAAAGTGGCCTTGCAGGAGCCAATGAAGGAAGCAAGAGAGCTGGCATCGGCATGGTGCTGGAAGATGGCTTCGTTACCAACAACAACAAGCTCAACCATATCCCACTGGCCCCACTGGACGATGTCGGTGACTTGCTTCTGGGCACCCTGGATACCAGTTCCAGAGATGAAGATGCCAATGATCATGCTCAATCCATGTTCTTTGCAGGCATCACCAATGTTCTTGAGACCGTCACAGTCAGAAGAATAGACGCGAACAACTCTGAAGCCCTTGCCTTTGATGACGGCAATATCGGCCCGAACATCAGATGCGCCCTTGCACTTGCCATCGTCGGTGTATGGAGAGTATGTCATACCCCATTTCTCACCACCGCCCAGCTGTGGCATCTTAGGCTTGGGGGCTGGTTTGTCGGCTGGCTTTTCAACTGGCTTCTCAACTGGCTTCGTTGGTTGCGGAGGCTGAGGCTCAGGAGTTGGCTCGGTCTTGGGCTGCTCAATACCGGTTGGCTTAGGGCAGACGTAGACATAATCGGTCTCGGTGACAGTGACGGTAGCTCCGGGTTGAGTGTAAGTTCCAGGAGTGAAAGTTGCTGGGGTTGGATAGACAATGACGGTACTCTTGGAAACAGTGGTAGTGGTTGGAGCAACGGTGTAGGTACCCTCTGTTGGGCAGACAAAGGTGGTGTGCTCGATGACGCTAGTCAAGGTGCTACCAGCGGGCTTCACAGTGGCGATCGGCACGGTGAGAGTGGTTGGCGAGTTAACAGTGGTAGTGACACCTCCATAGGTATGGGTGCCTGGTGGGAGGTCTGTAGAGGTGGCGCCACAGACGGTTGTTGTCTTGGTCACGACAATGGTGGTTGGCTCAATGGTGTAGGTGCCAGGGGTTGGGTAGACGGTAACAATAGGAGTTGGGAGGACTTCGGTATCAGTGGGAGTGACAGATACAGTTACGGTGGTGTAGCTGGTGGAGCGGATGGTGGTTGTCTTCTCGGTGACAGGCTCAGGAACCACTGTTTGTCCCGTTAGTGCGACTGGAGTTGGTTGTTTTGGTTTTGTCTTGTTCCAAAACAAGCTTGGGCAAAACGGTGTTTCGCCAGGAAAAAAAGAGAAAAAAAAAAATCCAACAAGGGACTTACAAGTCGGCTCTCCTGTGATAGTGAGTGTCTTGATTGTGCAACCACAGGTTTGGGGATTACGGCGATGGAGGTTTGCATGAGCATGGCGATGGTGGTGACCACCATGGGCTAGGGCAGACCCTAGAAGGCCCGCCGCGGCGGTCAACAAAGCAACACCCTTCATTTCTCTCGTTGAAGAGCTATTCCAGCTGAATACAAGGAGCCCGCCGAATCGATCGCGGGAGTGAATAGTTATCAGGCAGTAAAATTAGGTGATGGTCTGATGTTTTGATCTTCCGTAAACAAAATGACTGAGGGAAACGGTCCGAAACGTCGTCAAAGCAGAAAGAATGCCCGCTGAAAGAGTGAAGCGGTGGTCAGCGATGAAAGATGTGATGGGAGGGAGAGAAAGAGGTGGAAGATGGGGATCGTGAACCCTGGTGGAAGGGAGAGGATGAGAAGAGAGAGAAGAAGAGAAGAGGAAGAGAAGAAGAGAGAAGAGAAGGACGAGAAGGGGG
>LJPJ01001215.1:167842-202698 GCA_001430935.1 Amauroascus verrucosus
TGGGGGGGGGGGGGGGGGGGGGGGGGGGGGAGGGGGGGGGGGGGGGGGGGGGGGGGGTTTGTCGCTGTTTGCTTTCGGTTTAGCGTTGGTTCAAAGCGCGGGAGAGAAACAAGGGGTGGAGAAAAGTACGCATGACAATACCGTACCAGGAACACTGTGCAGGAGGACGAGGCGATTGGCTGGGTACCAAACATGGTTCCTCAGTATTGTAATACGATTCTATTAAACTGGTTTTGACTGGAGCCAAGTGGCTGGGTTTTGTTTTTTTTTCCCCTGACCTCCTCTCTCCTCCCCTTCCCCCTTCCCCCCCCCAACACCCCCTGGAGCAACTCCGTAATAGCGAGGGAGCTTCCCAGAGAACCACGCCAGGAACACGTCCAATTACCGCCCAGCAGCCTCATCTTACGGGCGATCCACCAAATGCTGACCGTGTTTCATCGTGTGGGCCGACCAGGTTATTATTCCCAAAAACCCAAAATAACAACAAAAGGATTTTCTCACCCAAAGCAAAAATTCTCTTGTTTGGTGTGTCTGTATGGAGGAGTCTCTCTGGGTTGATGCGCGTCAATAAATTCCATTCTGATTTCTTTGGTCGCTGGTTGCGGCATTTCCGCTCCCAAAAACCAACTTCCCGCCCCAAGACTGTTGTGACACTGTGTTTCTGGCCGGGCAAAGCCACCAAAGCTGACTTCGACTGCCCAGTGATATCTGGCAAAATATTCAATGTTAGCAACCCATTTCAAGGTCGTTGGTATCATAAAACCAAGCCCTGATCCTTCCTCCGTCTTATTGTTGTTTTCAAACTCTTTCCTCCTCCTTATTTCCTCGCTCTTCTGTTGATTTGCTCGTTGTGACATGACGGTGTAACTGTAAATACGTGTCACCACCCACTTTTACATTTTCTCATTTCATTTCGTTTCGATTCAGTATCACGTAACTCTCTTTCGTACTCAAACAGAGATCTCGTGTGGGAACTGCAGAGACTCAAGCCTCTGTCGATCCAACACACTATTTGTCTACTATTGAAATCCCATCATCAACTCGGAATCGAGAGGGGTGATTTTTCGCTTCCTTTCAACACCACTCCTTGGGAAAATGACAAACTACAGACTAAAATGAGCGAATGGACCATTGTGGAGAACAGTCGTGGTCATACTCTTAGGTCCCCTTGCTGACGCCACAATTCGATCCAACCAGAAATTATACCCTCCCACCAGGCATCAAAACGACAAAGCGTTTTTCAAGATGAAGCCCTGTAGGTGGACGGAGGGGAAAAAATCTGGTATCACATCTCCGACTCTTTGGTCAAACAACTTGCGAACCAACCTCCTCCGGAACAAGCTCTGATAAGACCTCCTCCAGGTGCCGTGCTAATGTGTAATGATCCTCCTCCTCAAACTCCCGAAGCACACAGTGCGGCAATCGCTCAGCCATGTACCTCACCATCCGCACCGGGGAGTTCACATCCTTCGTCCCATGCCACACTTGAATCCTATCATACTCTACATCCTCAAATCTAAAACCCCAATCATGCGTCAACAACCTAGTCTCTTGCACGCACCCCTTCGAGCCCTGCGCAAAGCTCTCAAAACCAAGCTTTAGCACTCGCTCCCTATCTTCCCTCGTAGTTGCCGTAACCGTCGACGGGCTGCTTACCTTCCTCTCCTCGGTGGTGGTGGTGGTGGTAGCAGCAGCAGCAGCAGTGGTAGTAACAGTATCGTCGCGCTCCCTAATGCTACTAAGCCAACTATCCAGCCTCCTCGTCACCGGACCCGTAGTCACCGCCCATCGAAGCATTTCAACCAACAGATCCGTCAACCACACGAGTCCAGTCGGACAATGTGTCGCGGCCAAAGACGCCAACCGCCTCGACAACGACACTTCCCGCGTACCCGCTACCCACGGCGGCGCTCCCGCCAAAACACCAACAGCAGCTACCATCTCCCTGGGTAACGCATGCGCGCACGCTACCGCATAGGGTCCACCGCCAGAGCCACCCAGGATAGCGAAGCGAGATAGACGCAGGTAACCTGCCAGGGCCTGCACGTCAGCAGGCCAGTCTACGATGCGGCGACGGGGTTGAAACGTGGAGAGGCCAAATCCGGGACGATCGGGGCTGATGATGCGAAGACCCCGACGCTGGGCGATTTGGTCGATTGCACACGCTTCAAGGCGGGAGGAGGGGAAACCATGGAAAAATAGGAGTGGGAAGCCAGACGGTGTGCCGTACTCTGCGAATCCGAGGGTGCGCCCGTCGGCGAGGGAGAGCGTTTGGTTCACTCGGTTCTTCTTGTCAGGGCCTGATTGCGATGACAATGATGTAGCAGTGAGCGTTGACTTGCTGCGCACTGACACTGGTGGCAGCACAGACAGCCTGGACCACCATGTGGATGTTGTCCTCATACTTGCAGGACGCACAAATGGAAACAATGACACCGCTATTGGAATACCAGCCAGATTGGCTGCCAGGGTTGGTACCAGCGTTGTTGCTGGATGAAAGGCTCCTCAAGCCCCAAACAAACGTATTATTACATATGGGTATTTAGCTACGTGTATTAGTTATCGGGTATTTTTACCTTGTATTTCCCAAAGTCAACGAAATTCCGCGGACTTTTGGGAAAGACAGCTGAAGGGACGATGATCATTGCGTGTTCGGGAATGGTGTTCGATGCTGATCGGCATTCCGATGAGATTTCTTCTATCGCGGGTCTAGAACTTCGTCTGCTCCTTGACTTCTTCGAAACCCCCTTTATGACCAGACGAATTGGTCTGTGGTGAGAGCCAACTAACCATCGAAATTTTCAGGGGCTTTTGAACGGCTGAATCCCTGCCAAAAGCCCTCAACAACAGATGGAATTGAAAAGGAAAAGATGATGTTTTAGTTGTACGAGAATCAATGATGAAGCCCATTTCGATAAATCTTTGACCATCATCGCCCCACTCTCTTGAATACACACATTCAAACTAAATCCGCAACTATTCAAAGATCTGTCAATCTAGCATGATCAGTAATTGATTTCCTAAATTTATTTTGTTATCTACCGTTTCTTCAAACAAAGAAAACACGAGAGATGAGCATATGGACCGGCTATGAATCAAAATCGCTCAAATCCCAACCTATCTATCCCAGCAATGAAAGAAAAAAAAAATATTTGGCAAAATCAATCCCAAAAATGAAAATATCGTCATTTACTCCCATCCATCAATCTTCATCGTTCCTTTCTCCTGCAAATGCTGATGCATCTTGAATGCCTGGAACAGCAAGTGCGGTTCATGACCCATTCCCTTGCGAAGACAGTATGATTCGGCCCGATCGAAATAATCTTGCAGAATCGGCTTATAGTCGGGATGGGAACATTTATCAATAATCACGCGGGCTCGCTCGCGTGGTGAGAGTCCTCGGACGTCGGCAAGACCCTGAGAGGGAAAATAAAAAGTTAACTTAGTTCTTTGAAAAATGCATAGAATAGAAAAGCAGAGAGCTGCAATAAACTGTCATACCTGTTCAGTTACGACGACATCCAAGTCGTGCTCTGTCTGATCGATATGTGTGCAGAATGGGACAATGCAAGTGATACCCGTTGGATCCGTCTTGCTGGGTCGCGTGCTAGGTGTGTGCATAATACTATATTTCGCGCTGCGCAAGAAGTCGGCAGAGCCGCCCAGACCATTAAGCATACGAGAACCCATCACACAAGTACTGTTGGCATGAGCATAAATGTCGACTTCGACAGGCGTGTTCATGCCAATTACGCCTAGACGTCGGATAATTTCCGGCGAGTTGGAGACCTGCTGAGAACGAAGGAGGAGCTTGTCATAGTAATGCTCCCAACCATCATAGAACCGCTTGAAGCCTTCCGGGGAGAAGCGAATCGAGGTAGCAGTGGCAAAATCCAGGTTACCGCTGTCAAAGAGATCAAGGAACGAGTCTTGCAAGACCTCGGTCCAGACCTTGAGGTTATGGAAGTTTGCACCGCCTTCTGCAAGACCACCGATGACTGCATTGGCAATATTTCCGATACCAGACTGGATCGGAAGCAGGTTCTTTGGTAGACGTCCCATTTTGACTTCATGCTGGAGGAATTCAATCAAGTTGCTAGCGATGGCACGCGATGCCTCATCAGCTGGGGCGTTTGGCTGCGTTTGATCGGGGTAATCAGATTCAACAATAGCGACGACCCTCTCAGGGTCAATTGGGATGTGGTTTGTTCCGATACGATCTTCCGGAGCCATGATAAGGTAAGGTTTCCGCCGGGGCGGAATATCGCACAGGGTGATATCATGCAAACCTTCAAACGAAGGAGCAGCAGTGTTGACTTCGATGATGATTTTGTCTGCCATTTGGACTATCTCTGGTGACGCCCCGACGGACGCACCAGGAATGATTCCACCCTCCTCAGTAATAGCGGACGCTTCTATGACAGCAACGTCAAGTCTATTTTTCGGTTTGTCTCGCGTGTACCATCCCTACATGAGAAGAAAAGATAAATCGATCAGCGTCGTCCACCAGTTGAGCAACGAAAGGTATATTTCCTGCACGTACATATACCAGATCTGCTGGGAACATGCTAAGATGCTTGTCGAAGAACTTAATATTTCCATTGTTGATTCCCTTCGCAATATCCTTTCCAACCTGATGAGGCGACCGTCTATCAATCATATTAAGTCGCGCCCATCTATTTTCTGTCTCTGCACCCGACGAGGCACCGACGAAAAGATTATATTTCAGCTTTCCTTGCAAGCTATTCTTCTCAACGTGGTCTGCCAAAGCAGTTGGGACCATTCTATAACAAATTTCCAACGTTAAAATGGGTTTGATGCGGAAATCCTGGATCTGAGGGAAAGGGTGAACTCACTTTGGATATCCAACACCTGTGAAGCCAGACCAACCGATATAAGCTCCATTTGGAAAGAAATGAATCAGGTCCTCAGCTTTCGCCAGCTTTGAAAGCATAGACGGCCGCCTGATACGGCTTTTCAGAAGCGCAGAAGCGGCCATTGTGTGACCCAGATTCTCGATTTCCAGTAAGTTTCTACTAATTTTTCCAACTTCTCCGCTTTTAAAACAGGGAGTTTAGGCGATCCTGGTTTCCGGAGGCAAGGAGAAAAGAGGATCCAGGGAGACAATTACCTCGCAAGCCAGAGGTCAATTGGAGAGAAGAGATGCAGTGCCAGTCTCAAATATAAACAAGCCTGGTAAGCTTAGCCTTCAAGACAGGCCAGGCCTACTAAAGAAGAGGAAATGGAGAAGAATCCAGAAGGAATGGATAGGTAAGGGTAAAAAAAGAAAAAGAAAAACCTCAGCTTACAAAAATGGGTTTATCATTCCATCTTCTGGGTTTGCAACGAACCATGAAATCCAGCGGGCTTTATACCTCTGACGTAACCAAGTAACTGAGGTATCGGCAGATTTTCGGACATCAACCATTTGTAATTGCGAGTGGCACGATGGAGGTCCACCAGCAAGTCGGCGATATGCTCACTAACAATCTCATTTGTATTAGGCCCATAGCTCTATCAACACAGAGCGCTCTGTTTCATCTTCGGTTGGTGGATTTGCCCATGGAAATACTAAAATGCATTGTTTGAGATGGGGTTAGCCGAACTGGTGCACGGATGAGTGGAAGTGCTTCTTTAGTCAGCAATGTCCGGGAGACACCGTTGTTTCAAATAATAATGAAAATTAGAAACCTCTTGGATACTGAGCGAGCTGGCAGGGTAATGCTAATTTCCTAGCTGATGATGGTACAGGAGAGTATACATTTATCGGAATTCTCAAATTGGTGGCCAGAACAATACACTAAAAGATGAGAAAAAACATGAAAAGAAAACAAATGCAACACAGCAAACAAAACAGGAACCACACATGAAGCCCATTTTAAGAAATAACCTAGGAGCAGAGCTGGCCGTCCCAATCTTTACTAACCGCCTCTAGTTCTCAGTAGCCAAAACTGAAGTCATAGACGTAAATGCATCAAATGCGCAGCTATATCCATATGAACACACGAGTATGTTTGTTGCTAGCACCACAAGGGCCTTGTTGGCCCTTTTCACAGAATTTTGGAAAATCATTCAGCATCACTCATTGCCTCATCCTCGTTCTTCCAACTATCTTCAGTCATTTCGGCTCGATCTTTCTCCAAAGGCGTGGCGTCCTTGGGTAAAGCCCCAACCCATGCCCTGAAGCGCTCATTGGATTCTTCAACTTCATCTTTACTGAGCCCGTGAGCCCAGCTTGGATTGTTGACAAATTTCTCTTTAAAACGACCCCTGCGTTTCTCCTTGACAGATGTTTGCTGCTGGGTGATCTCCTCTGTGGCGTCATTGGATTCTGAAACGCGGCACCACCATTCTTCTGTACCTGGTTCGTAGAGAATATGGTAGCTATTCGCACAGACGCGAATGACCAAACCCTCACGGCTAATTAATGGCTTGTAGAATTTATTGTACTCTTCATCCGAATCCAACTTTGGAGGGAGATTGCGCTTTAGGAATGGCATACGCATATCGGAAAACATAACGCCCTCCGTTGGATCGCGCATGCTATACGCGGATACATAATATGACCATCGCGCCTCAGGCGTCAAGTCGTCATTTTCAAGAGTACTATCTTCAGCCGTCAAAAGCTGGATAGTCGTAGTGCTTGAGGCCGGGGACTTGAGAAAAATTAGCTTCGTGGAGTCGCAAAACGGAAAGGAGAACGGAGGTACTCACATAAGAAATACGATAAATGTCTCCATCCTTTATTAATCTTTCCACCTGCTTACGATATTGGATCTCGTGATTATGGGTTGTTTCTTCTTTGTCTCGTTCTTTGAAGAAAAGATTAACAACGTCCGCACTCTTATCCTTAGGATCAGTGTTGAAGATATTACTAGCGAACTTCGTAATCGCGCCCAGCTGTTTATCCAGAGTGTATAGTTCCCAGCCACGGTTTCTATTGTAGAAGCGGCGTAGGGTTTCTTCCAGGTGAGAAGTGTCCAAATGGCCTTTTACCACTTCCTCACACATACGAACCATCTGGTGGTAAAGGTTTGCTTTCGGGTCTGTATCATAGAAGAAATCTTTCGGGGCCTTATCGATCATTCCCAAATCATAGGCAGCTTTGGGAGCCATGGCGCGACGCAATTCTTCATGAGCGGCTTCCTCACCTCCTTTTAAGTGCGATAGGCGGGTGTATAGCATCTCAAATGTACGGATGAAGCAATATATTGTGAGATTTCCATACAAGTGGTGCACCTTCTTCTTGTAGGGTTCGTTCAACGGATATTCGCGCTGCTGGTTGAAATTTCCTTGGCTGGGATGTTCCATCCACTGTAACTCGGCAGAATCAAAAGATCCATTGGAATCCGGCGCTGGAGTCGAACCGGCTGCAGACCCAAGGCCCGGGGTTGAAAAGCGGCTAATAGATACAGTGATTCTTTCCCCATCTAGCTTGGAAGCTTTGTCAACGCGATTTTCTAGCACTTCGCGCAGGAGGTCTAGTTTCTTGCTGTTGACCATGCGACGAACACGAGTACCGTTTATCTCATCGGACGGAATGCTATCATGATCCATTTCCTCACTGGCCGGAGTCGTGTCGTACACCTCGCTTAAGTAATTCTTAACTGCGTCTCGATCCATGCCGAAATATACAGGGACAAAGTCTCGAACAAAGTTCATCACCTTCTGCGGATCAACACCGAAGCCTGCAGAATTGTGGTCGAGGTAGCAGAAAATCAAATGAGTAGTATCAAGAATAACTTCAAAGTCAGTGAAAGTGTGCCTAAATTGGTAGCTAACAACTGGAAATCCGCTTCGGCGAAGGGCTCTTGCTTCTTCAAATTTAGCCTGGATTTCCGATTGGAAGTGTTTTGTCGTGAGTAACTTTTTGTCATCCTTTTTATTAATGGAGGATTGATGATCGAGACTTCGCCAATACGCCTTTTGCATTTGCTCCCGCCAAACCTTTTCCCATTCGCGCTATAGCAATGTTAGTGATTGATATAAAAAAGAAACGGATTCGACCGGCCTTACCTGGCTGAGTTTCCATTCCTCAACCTTTTGCTTTAGACGTGCAAGAATGATAGGAATGACCTGGCATGGGCGTGCAAATAGTTCATCAATAATGCGAAGGCCATATTCTTTATCGTAAATCTTCTTGATGACTTTTTTATAAATGGTTTCGCTTTGGCCACCCAACCCTGGTGGTAATTTGAAGTTCGCTCTATCGACCTCGCTCATAACTAATATTTGCTGCACCAAAGCCTCCATGAGTTGAATAGTCCGAATTCCAGCTTCGATATAGTGATCATAGTCATGACGGTCTTCTTCAACCCGGTGTAAGGAGTCTTCATGCTGGTTCTTACGGTGAGCAACGAAGCCAGAATCTTCTGACGCCCATGTGGGATGCGATGCCCACTCATCATTGAGAACACTTTGGCAGAGCTCGTCGCGCCCGCTGCAAGGCTTCTGTCTCTCTAGCTTTGGAAGAAGCCGATAGCTAGGACCAAGAGCTCGACAATGAGCGAGATTGACAATTCCAGATTCATCTTTGGCCTTAGGTTCGATAATTTCATCCTTTGGCTCGACATGCATAAATCGCTTAAACCAATTCATTAGCTCCTGGTTAGAGCCGATGAACCCTGCAGTCTTGTTGACAAGAACATTTCTGTCGATCAAGTCCGCAGAATATAAGTTGCACAACTTGAGGAACTCGCTAAATATTTGTTTGTTGCCAATGAACTTTTTAACTCGGTCAAAGAACGCGTATTCTTCTTGAGACGCTGAGAGTGAAAAGGTGGGTGGTATAGGCTCTGGAGGTGCGGGAACCAATGTGGGAGAAATTGCAGGTGCCGACTCAGGCGGTGCAGGTTTATGGGTGAGTTTGGTCCTCTGGTAAGAGATACTGTCAGTGTCCGAGTTTTCATCACATGGGCTAGCCACCAGAGTGCCGTCCGACGAAGCATCCGCGAAATACTCCATATCAGATGTATCTGATGTATCTGAAGACATTTTTTTCAAACAAGATGTCCACAAGGAGGAAACGACAACGAAAAGAAAACGAAACAAAATCACTGGTAAAGAATGGCCAAGAAGGATAATAAAAACGCTAGCAAGACGTTGTGATTTAGGTCGCGATAAGAATAGGATATAACTGGTGATTGATTTTTTACTCCGTAAACAGATGGAAGAACTGTTTGTCGGCGCTCCAGCGGAAAGGGAACAGTTGGAAATAAACTCAAAGGCGAAGGGACTTACCTTGCTAACATTACCGATTTGGGAAGCTTGGACCTTGCCGGGTCCTCCGGCGGAAGAAGCGTCCATCTGGCCAGGGCCACCCGCGGCAGCACCAACAGCTTGTGTACCAGGCCCACCACGCCGTTTCTTGCTCTCCTTAGCCGAATCCTTAACATTGAATTGGCCTAACGGTGGCATCTTAACGTTATCCCTGGAAGATTGACTTTGAAGCCCTGAAGCGCCATACCCGGGCTCTCCACGAACATTGCTCATAGCAATAGGTACCTCATCTTGACGTACCGGCGCTTGGACCTTCGCTTGAGCAGCAGACTCAGGAAGGAATTGCTTAAAATCTTCGAGTAAATCGGGCGCCGAGTTGAACAAGACGGTAACTTGCGCGTATACATCCTGGATAGGCTTTGATTCTCTTTGATACGTCTGCAGGATTTCCAGGAACTGCTTGTAGATCTCAGGAGAGTCCGCGAACCGATTCTATTCAACACCCAATTAACATTGTTGCATCAGGACGAGCAGAGGGGTCCAAACCCTTACCTTGATTTTGTTTACATAGCTTATTGCATGATTGAATTCAACTGGGCCTCGCCTGGTAGCCTCATTTTGGGATCCTTGCAAGACGCTGGAACCCATCCCTGCCAATGAGCTCGCGGGTTGATTAGGGCCAGGAGTCTGGCTGCCCCCGGGAGGAAGTTGCATCATCGATCGCGGGGCTCCGCCAGTCGCGACCGAGACGGCATTCTGCAACTGGGACACACCACGCTGCTCCTGCTGATGGAGCATCGCAGCCGCTGTTGCTGGAGTTGGCTGCTCATGCTGATTTTGATACTCGTATGAGCCCTCTTGATGCTGATGACCCTGGGCGCCTTGCTGGCCATATTGCGACGGAGGTACCATTCTGCCGTTTGGGGAGTAAGAGCCGACATTGCCAGAAATTGGGCCTTGTTGAGGCTGCTGCTGCTGCTGTTGCGGCTGTTGTTGTTGCTCGTGCGTTGGTTGCCACCCCGGACGTGGTTGCTCATAATACTCTGTCCGATTAGGAATCAAATTCGCACTTTGTCCAGAATCAGTTGTAGGTTCCAAAGTGGGACGCGCCGCGGACATCGATATCGTATTCGTTCCGGACGGCGTGGTGACCCGAATTGCATCTGGATTGTCGTCTGGCCCGCATTCGATCCGATACCCAGGCGGCAGAAATGTATTGAATCCTTGGATGAGACTAGGATGCCCATTAAAAAGCGTCGATACGCGTTGAATGACTCCAGGCGTATCGATACTACACAATCGGTCAATTCCAAGATGTGACAACATTAGGAATGGTGTATTACTCACGCTTGGCTTTTGAAATCCTTCATAATGTCAAGGAACCGATTGTAAACATCCGGTTGCTCGACAAATCGGACCTTGACCTGGTCAAGGTAACTGAGGGCGTCCTGTGTGGTCGGTGCCATCAGTACAGACGCTGCAAAGCAGTATGGACACCAAAAAAGACCAGGAAAAGAAATTTCATGGCAGCCTCAAAAGGATTGTGAAAAGGGCATCCATAAAACAATGTTTTAGCAAACAAATGGAAGATTAAATGTGCAAGACAAAATCAAATCGGTACTAAAACACATGACATGTTGCAGAACCTTGACCAGGTAAGCTACCATGAAGGGCTACCAAAGCCATCTGCTGTGAATGTTTTCAAGGTTTTCCCCCTAATAGACAAAGAAAGGAAATGACCCTAGACGCTTGAATGGTCGCCTCCTTCACATTGAGGGAAAGCAATGTGAAGCGAAAAGCGAGCTTCTTATGAATGTAGTTGGCAGGACTTACATTAAGTATAGGTTGCTGGCCTTGGGCTAGCGCGGCCACACTGCCTGGGATTTGCGAAGGGGCGTTCCCACTGAATAATAGGGACTGAGATTGAACTGGGATATACTGCCTTGGCGGTCCGTCTGGATGCTGCATCTGGCCACTGAATAGACCACCAGGCACACTAGAGCCTTGAAGTGAACTTTGTGGAGCGTTCGATCCAGCGTTCCCACCAAGGTTCGAAAGCAAGCCGTTAGGACCATGGATTGAATTTTGGACTTTGGACGCGACCGGTTGGTGGATTGGAATCGACCCGGTATGGCTTTGAACCGGGTGATGTTGTTGTTGTTCGCGATGATATCGTTCCGCATGTTCACGGTCCCTTTCGCGTATTTCACGCTCCCGTTGGATCATTTCTTCCTCTCGCTGCATTTCGCGTTGCCTCTCAAGAATGTCTCTGTCCCTGTCACGAGATTCTCTATCTCGGTCTCGGTTAAGGGATGACTGAGGTGAGGTATGCTGCATCGACGGGTTTATCCCGGGAAGAGAATGAGATGCTCCTAGGGACGGCTGTTGATGTTGCGCATATCTTGGTGGCTGTTGGTGGGATGGAGTGGGTACGGCAGCGCCTTGAGTAAGGTCTGCTAGAGTGGGAAGGGTATGACTAGAAGGTTGGCTAACCGCATGATAGGGACCTGTTCGTCGAGAAGAGTTAGCGAGAGAAGAACAACGAACGGCGACATATTCGTTTCGCGCGCCGGTGGAGGTTGACAACTCCACAAGCAAAGGCACTTGAAATAACGAAGCAAATAAGCCCTCACTGTTACGAGAAGTCGGTTAGCAAGCGATATTTGAGGCATGGGTGAATAATGGGAAACGTACCCATAGCCAAGGGGTCGATTTGACTGTTGGCCCAGCGGTTCTACTGGTGGATGCGGCTGCGGGCCGCTAGCCCCTGAATGCCACCCATCTTTGTTCGATGGATTCATAGTGATAGAATGCACTATCACTTATTCTACTACAGAGACAGGCTGGGAATCAGTAGCCTCGCGGGGTGAGCGAAGAATGCGACTTTGTCTAAGCGCAGCCAATCGAGAAGTATGTCTTTTGGCCAAACAAACGAAGCGGAATGAAGTTACATTGCAGAGGCCGAAATGCAAGTAGCAGTAATAAGAATAGAAACTCTTCTGAGGAGAATGAAAACAGAAAGCGACGATAAAAAAAGACTAGACGACAAGACGTTGGCATCGGAATTGCGCAGCGGTGACGTGAACTTGAAGGTAAGGAGATGAATCTTTTTCTGCCGGCTGGGCTTTTCCGCATAGGGCTTAGCGTCACCCAATCTTGAGCTCCCAGCGTCACGTTGAAGATTCCGCCCCACCCTCAGAACACTAGCCCAATCAGGAGCCGCATCCTGTCATGATGAGCTAATAAGGCGGTGAGCGCACAATCGGCAATATGTTCTGCGCATATACGCTTCATGACAAACACGAGCTAGCCTTCTGACCATGCACTGTGTTTGATTCATTGGTTTTTTTGCTCTTGACATACATACATATTCTTGGAAGAGCAGAGATTTCCAAGAAGAGATGGTTCATGGTAGGTGTCAATAGCAATACTTGCGGAAACAAGGGGCTACTTCAGAGGAATAGGTAGCCGCAGTTCAAAAGCTACTACCTATTCTTTCCCACTGTGGAAGAAACATGCGATTTAGAGCGTGTCCAGACCGAAACGATGTTGTCGTACGATGATTTATATCTGGCTGCTGTCGAGCCGACGCCCCTTTCGCTCTGGAGGAAAATGGTAGTAGGCCCTCAAAGTCATTGGTAGAAATCGCTTTTGATTGCTTGAATGGTACTATGTATGTTCTATTTTAAACTGGTTAAGAAGTTTGCAAACTCGCAAATTGTGTAGAAGGCTAAAATATATTGGTGCTTCTTTTGGCCTCTTGGTCATCCGAAGCGTCCTTCAAGAGAGGGACGGATTCCCAAAGGTTCTGGCGTTTCTGCTATGAAAAAGTTGATATCTTAAAGCACTGTCCTTTCCTTGCCTACATATGTAAGACGACCAATTGATACGACTCGCTTTCAATGTTAAATAATATTGCTTGATATTGGAATCCACATGCGAGTTCTCTTTGTTACGTTGCACATGATAAGAGGAGATACTGCAAGGCATAGGGGTAATACGGAATTTTTTTTCTTTTCATTTACAATAGATGCTAATAGCTCCTGATTGTAGGTAGTAGTAGCATGCATGCACTGATCTTGGTATTGTTTCTACTCGTCGCTTTTCGCATGTGAATCTGGAACCAGGGCATGATTCACATGCTCGAAAGCGAGTTGAAAGCATTAAGGTTCACTCAACCATGAGACGAAAGACTAATGAAACAGCATGAGAATGATAATTTTGTTCACACATAGGTATCAAAGCCAAATCGTCTTTGAAAGGATACAAACGGCTAATTTTCGGTGCTACGTTAGTTACAGCTTTTCTCTCGTCTGCTCTCTCAGAAAGGTTACCCCAGATTATATAAGACAAGAAAGGCTAAGAAATGTACCGCGGTTGAAGGTCACGATGATGAGCTTAGAGCAAGTGATGCGATTGGTCTAGGCAAACGCTCCGAAACCCGGGGTGTATTGCGCCTGTATTGATTCCCAGGCGAGAAATGGAAATCAATGCGCCGCTATTGGGCAATATAGGCGGTGGCGATAGGCAGAGCCTGAGTGGGCTGTAAGATTACGGGTCCATTTCCGTTTGTGGAGATACCTCGGCCGATACGGTGGTTGGTGGAGGTACTTCCATCACAGAGCTAAATCAAAGCCCACCTTCTTCCTCTTCTTCACATATTCTCTTTCCTTTTATTCTCAGCTGCTTCATCCTCTCACATCCCTTCTGCCTTTTTTGTGTCACGTAGTGTTGTTGCAAAGAATTATCCTTATTTTACATACCAACCATGGCCACTCCTCAAAGAGTTATTGTCGTTGGAGGTGGACGTAAGTTCTCCAAACTCCCAGCAGATTCTTTCTGGTTCACAAGTACGGGATGAACGCTGACACTTCTCAAATACAGTCTCCGGTTTGAGTGCTGCTCACACAGTCTACCTAAATGGTGGAAACGTGTTAGTTCTTGATAAGCAGAGTGAGTGCTTTTGGTGACATGTTATTTATTCCGGAATCATGCTCATTCGGCTTTTACTCTAGATTTCTTTGGTGGCAACTCCACAAAAGCCACCTCCGGTATCAACGGAGCCCTTACGAGAACGCAGGTCGAACTGGGCATTGGCGATAGCGTCAAACAATTCTACGAGGATACTTTGAAATCGGCCAGAGATAAGGCCCGTCCAGATCTCATTAAAGTTCTCACATACAAATCCGCTGCGGCAGTTGAATGGCTCCAGGATGTTTTCGACCTCGATTTAACCCTTGTATCACGTCTCGGGTACGCCGGCATACATCGGATTTTGACTAGTTAAAGTTTGCTAACTGAAAGATAGTGGTCATTCATTCCCTCGTACCCATCGCGGCCACGATGCTAAATTCCCCGGAATGGCAATCACATATGCTCTGATGCAGAAACTGGAAGAGCTCACCGAGAAGGAGCCTCAACGCGTGCAAGTACTAAAGAAGGCTAGAGTAACCGGAATAAACAAGGACGGTAACAAGGTCACTGGCGTCACCTACGAATATAACGGCGAAACCCACAGCGCGGAGGGCGTTGTTGTTTTGGCCACTGGCGGATATGCTGCAGATTTTACAGAGGACTCTCTTCTAAAGAAATGGCGCCCAGATACTTTCAACCTTTCTAGCACAAACGGTGTCCATGCCACCGGCGACGGACACAAAATGTTGATGTCAATTGGTGCCAACGACATTGATATGGACAAGGTACAAGTCCACCCAACTGGTCTCGTCGACCCGAAGGACCCCACCTCCAAATGGAAGTTCTTAGCTGCCGAAGGTACGTTGTATTTGAATAATGCTATAAATTAGGCTAAATACTAACTGGGTACTCTAGCTCTTCGTGGTGAGGGTGGCTTGTTGCTTAACAAGGATGGCCAGAGATTCTCTGACGAATTGGGTCATCGTGATTATGTCTCCGGTGAGATGTGGAAGGAAAAGGAGAAAGGCAAATGGCCTATCCGCCTTATTCTTAACAGCAAGGCTTCCAACGTCTTGGACTTCCACACCCGCCACTATTCTGGCCGTGGCTTGATGAAAAAGATGACTGGAAAAGAACTTGCGCGGGAAATCGGCTGTGGCGAAGCTGCACTGAAGAAGACTTTCGATGACTACAATCAAATCGCCGAAGGCAAGAAGAAGGATCCATTCGGCAAGAAGTATTTCCACAACTTGCCGTTCTCCATTGATGACACTTTCCATGTTGCCGTGATGGAGCCCGTCCTTCACTTTACAATGGGTGGTATCGAGATCAACGACAAGGCTCAAGTACTCAACAAGGAGGGCAAGCCATTCGATGGCTTGTTTGTTTGTGGTGAGCTCGCAGGTGGTATCCATGGCGCTAACCGTCTTGGTGGCTCTTCTCTCCTTGGTTGCGTTGTCTATGGTCGCGTTGCTGGTGATTCCGCTAGCGAATATCTCTTCCAGCAGTTGCTCTCTAACCCCGCCTCAACTGCTCATTCCCGCTTGAACCAGATCTCCCTCCACATCGATCCTTCGCAACCTGGCAAGATCTCCGTGGAGTGGACTGCTCCCGGCGAAAACAAAGGCCAAGCCCAGATCTCGGCTCCCAAGGCCGATATGTCAGCAACTCCAGCCGCTGCCCCAGCATCGACGCCCGCTGCCGCTGCTGCCGTCCCAGCTGCACCTGCTGCGGATGTGTCCGACTTCAAAATCCCCGAGAAGGAATTCACAATGGAAGAAGTCGCGAAGCACAACAAGAAGGATGACCTTTGGATCGTTGTCAAGGGCGTCGTGATGGATGTTACTAACTGGCTTGATGAACATCCTGGTGGCGCCCAGGCCTTGTTCAGCCACATGGGCAGAGATGCCACTGAAGGTAAGCCAGGCTCTTTACTACCGTTCATCGTGTTTTTAGCCATACTGACTTTGAGATAGAATTTGAGATGCTTCACGACGACGAAGTTATTCCCAAATATGCGTCCCAAATCGTCATCGGGCGTGTCAAGGGACAGACTCCAAGCCTCAAGTTCTAAACTTAATCTCTCCTTCCCAACCATATAGACAACTCCTTCCCTCGCAACCAGATTAGGTCATCTTCCTAATTGATCTTTTATTTTGCTGTTTTTGGTATATGTGTATTATGAACCGGCCATTTTATCTTTTGACCTCGCTTGCATTTTTAGCCTTCTTCTTGGGCGGTTCTTCCTGGTGTAAATAATCGATAGTTGTTACAATTTATCGACGTCGATACTCATAAATTTTTGGTATCGTTTGTTTAATAATATGTACTGTATAGTACATTCACGAAATGCTCCCATATCCTACCAATATATACACGTCCTGGTAATGCGGGCCATACCGATGCCGGAATTCATAAAACAGAAAAAAGAAACTTAACAATCATGCTCCCATGCTCTTTTTCTCCTTTAAATGTGCCAAAATCATTCCCAGCCTTCTCACTGCTGGTCCTCCATAAACATCATCATCGCCAGCACCTGCTGACGCGCCGGCCCGCCTCCGCTCCTCAACCTCCTTTCTGGCTTCCTCGGTGTATGTTTTGAGCCTACCGCCCCAAACCGTATCGGTGTAGGAAGTATCGAGATCAAGCCACTCGGAGATAGTGGGGACAGAAGCAAGCTCTTCTGTTGGAAGGGAGAGCAGGGATTGAATATCGGGGAGAAGGGAAAGGGGGGATAGGGGTTTTGGGCGTGGGTTAGCTGTGGTGGTGTTGGTGTCGGTGTCTGTGACGGGGGCGAGAGTTGGGGATGGAGGCATGGAAGATGGCGTTAAAGGGTCGAATGCTGGGTCTGATAGGAGTGAGAGGACGGCGGAGCCATCGGGTATTGTGTTTGTTTCAGGATGAGAGTGTGGGATTGTTTGGGGCTGGGACCAGGCTGATTCGAAGAGGGCTGTGGATGGTTTGAATTGTAGAAATGGGCTTGTTGTTTCTTCTGGGAGAGCTTTGGCTTTGCCTTTTCCAGTGATCGGGTGTGGCTGCTGCTGCTGTTGTTGTTGTTCTGGGTGGAATAATGGCCCTTCCTGGTTCAGCTGGGTTTCAAAGGATTTTAATAGTTCTGCGTTCTCCTGGTCGTTTGTTGTGGATGTCCAATTCGATCTAAACGGCTCTGATCTCCAACTCGGCTCTCCAGTAGCTTGCGCACTAGAGGTTGAAACTGAGCTTCGGCCACCAGGCGAGGGTAGTAGGTTATTTATTGCGCTCTGGGCAGATGGTTCACCAGCAAAGACGCCATTGCCTCGTGAGGAATCTGATTTTCCAGTATTACTGGCCAAACTTCCGGAAAGGCTTGAGGCCAGGCCACTCCCGAATGAAGGCGATCGGGGGTTAAGGAAGGTGTTTTGGAAAAGACCCGAGGCCGAAGATTGAATTCTATCTGTGAGGGAGGGGCCAGTGGACGGTGGCTGGGCGGGGTTTTTTGAATCGCGAACTTCAGGTTTAGGAGGGATATCCTGGTTACCGGCTCTGTCACCTGGTGGCACAGGCCCTTTTTCATCCATCATGAAGGTTTAGTGGAAAGTTCTGACCTGGCAAAAAGGGCAAATGTAAATTTATCGTGGATAAGAAGAGGGCAGCATGTGTTTTCTCATGGTGCGGGTTTTCTGAGTGTTGCAAAGCCCAAAGGAGAATGCAATATCAAAAGAGAGCAGATGGCTACAGTGATAACTATGAGAAGTATTTCGGGATAACAATGTGGGAATAATAGTGAATATTTATAGCTGGCTCATCAGATGGGAGTCTAAGACGGGCTGGCAGCGATGATGATAGGGCTGGAATGCTTTGCTGCATGTGACGCCGGGTGAGGGATCGTCATCTGGTACCTGCTGGCTTAGATAAGCATGTGATTAAAGCAGCCATAGCTCTCTTCCATCTGAGTCGAAGTCGGCGGGAAATCAATCGTTTGCTTTGACGATGGAACAGGTAATTATAATAGTTCACTAGTTAATTGTTTGTCTATGTGAGTTATAGAGTTAACTAACCCACTAAGTAAGTCACATACAAGCACAAGCTTAGTTGTCGGATTATAGTTGTCGATGGCAGCTATTAGTTAGTTACAGCAGAGACAGTTACAGCTAGCTTGGGTAGTTAGTGTTCGATTCCACGACTGTTGAATTTTCCTTACTTTTTCTCTTGCTCAATTCTATGTTTTGGCAGAGAGAAAGGAAAAGGACCCTTTACTTATTTCTTTTGGGTGTTGTTGTCCAGCTCGTTCTCCCCAACTTGTTACATCACAGAGTTGTGTCCAGGTTTGGTACTTCCCTCTCTCTTCCCTCCTCACCGTCCAGCAACAAAAAGGTCAGCACTTGTTTTCTTACCCCCCAAAAATCCGGCACCTCTCCCCTCCATCAATTCCAGAGTACAACGACCATCACCACCATCATCATCACCATCACAACTACAGTCATCGTTGGAGCATCAACTTCCACTCCGCTCCTTTGCTAATCCTTTATTTCTTTTCTCTCCTCTTTCTACATATCTTTGTATCCGTTCTTTTCCTACTTCTCTCCGGCCCACCATCTGCTTTTTTCCTCCCGCTCACCCTCGTCGCTTCGGTTCCCTTAGCTTAAGATTCTAGCAAAAACCTCATCCCACTTCCTTCTCTGTCATCAGACCTTCTTCTTCACTGCCTGTAAGTTAGAAAATACATTCTTAGATGCGACCATCTCGTATCCCTCCCTTCTCGTTCATGTCACTTTGCCGTCACTTGCCTCTCGAGAGCTTCCCGTCACCAGCAGATGCTTCTCTGACGGGAGTCCGCAATGCTCAATTGCTATCGTCGATTGTCTTACTTGTCAACTCGTGTCTTAATTGGTCTACACAACAACTTGACTCTCTGACCTTGCTAAGTTGATACCATTGTTGTGTGCAGCATTAATCTTCAGACCGAACTACCTCAGACCAAAATCATTCAAGACCGACCTATACCAACTAAACCATTCGTGCCCGAACTATTTCCTACGGTTTTCCTTCCGTATAGCCTTCTATAAATCAGGCACGCATCAACCTTGTTGCCCACAACACCCCTGTTTGCAACTGTCCCATACCGTTTAAACCGTATCCTGCACACTTCTGGTGGAATATTAATCCGATTTTTGCTACGTGCACCCTACTACCCAAAGGACGGGTAGTAACTAATAAAGATGGTTGACGGGGAACCAGGTTCACCTACCTGGAAATTTACACAGTACGTATTGGTTTTTTCCGGAGAACCACGCACGATCATACGGGCCAATGCCTCCTCGACATTATGATGCCAACAAATCTGTTTTGTTTTGAACCACATTACTAACTATCGGCTAGATGCTTTGGTGATAAGGGTGATGTCGAAGATATAACCGAAGGTATATAACAAACGTCTCCTCCATGTCGCATTCCTTTTTTTTGTTACCCCAAACGTATATTCGTTTGCCATTCCGTCTGTTGCTCCATGCTGACGCCCAATTACCTTATCTGTAGCCGACATTATTTCCACAGTCGAATTCGACCATACTGGCAACTACTTGGCGACTGGTGACAAAGGAGGTCGGGTAGTACTTTTCGAACGGAACGAGACCGTACGCCCTCTTTGTGTTTTTATTTTCCATTGAACATATAATTGACTGATATTGATCTAGAAAAAAACATGCGAATACAAATTCCATACCGAATTTCAGTCACACGAGCCCGAATTTGATTACCTCAAATCTTTAGAAATCGAAGAAAAAATAAACAAGATAAAATGGTGCAGACGGCAAAATGCTTCTCATTTCCTCCTTTCGACGAACGACAAAACCATAAAGCTTTGGAAGGTGTTTGACAAGTCGCTCAAAGTGGTGGCAGAGAATAATCTGTCCAGTGATCTCACCCCTGGTAGTATTGTTGGCGGTGGAGGCATGCAGCGACCGCCTCGCATCCCTTTCAAAGACGCAACTGCTCTCAAGTTACCCCGTATGACACACCATGATACCGTAGTTGCGGCGGTCCCACGGCGGATTTATGCCAATGCACATGCCTACCATATTAATTCTATATCGGTTAACAGCGATGGAGAGACATTCATCAGCAGTGACGACCTTCGTATCAACTTGTGGAATTTGAACATCCAAGATCAGAGCTTCAACATTGTGGATATCAAGCCTGCGAATATGGAAGAATTGACAGAGGTCATAACCGCCGCAGAATTTCATCCTATTAGCTGCAATTGGTTCATGTATGCTAGTTCCAAGGGAACGATCAAATTGGCCGATATGCGGCAGCGAGCTCTATGTGATGAGCACTCAAAACGTACGTACTCTACACAATTCCAGCTCCCCATTAAATGCTGTTTGACTTGTTCTCACTCGTTGATTTTATAGAGTTTGAACAAGAAGAAGATGTCGCCACTCGGTCCTTCTTTTCCGAAATTATATCTTCCATATCTGACGTCCGATTTTCTCATGATGGTCGCTATATCGTTTCTAGGGACTACCTCACCGTCAAGATATGGGATGTCAACATGGAACGCCACCCCGTCAAAACTATTCCTATCCATGAACATTTACGCCCACGGTTATGCGACACGTATGAAAATGATAGCATCTTTGATAAGTTTGAAGTCGTTTTCTCCGGAGACGCGAAGAATGTTATGACTGGAAGTTATAATAACAACTTTATGATTTACCCGACGGATCCAGCCCAGGAGACCGAAGTCGTTCTTCAGGCAGATAAAACAGCATTCAAGGCCAAGAAAGTTGGAGTACCGACACCTATTAACTCATCCGTCTCGACCAATGCTGGCAAGAAAGGCGGATCAAGAGCTGGAAGTCCAGCTGGAATTGGAGGACGGATGCGTAAAGAGACCGATGCAGATCAAATTGATTTTAATAAGAAGATACTGCACATGAGTTGGCATCCATTCGAAGATAGCATTGCTATCGCCGCAACAAACAATGTAAGTCTTGATGCCAACAACAACCGACACTACTACTTCGGGTATTGGGATACTAATTGTTTTGTCTTTTACAGTTATTTGTATTCTCAGCGTTGTGAAGCATCTAAATCACACATTGTACCTAAGCCAACTTTACAAGCTCGCAGCCCTCGGAAATTCCATGATATCCCCTCTTCTTCACTTTGCATATGCATTGAATCCATGCATACTTCTAGCCTACCTCTAATTTCAATCAAATTTGCATTGGGGCTGTGGAGTAGGAGCGTTGTGCGCATTGGTTTAAGAGAGGAAAAAAGAAAATCTTCTTACATAGATAGCTATTTCTTTGTACCTTAAGGCATGCGCTTACGTTTCCTTTGTTTTAAAGGGTCATTTGGGGTAAAGTGCAAGCTCCATTAGCGCGAGAAATTTGGCAAAAGCGCTTGGGCGGGATTTTCGGGGAGATGGGGAAATACTGGGGATGCTTTAAAGGACAGATCAGACTGGGTTGATTGGTTTGGAAACTTACGGAATGTGGAAGGGCTAGTTTTGAGGTCTTTATATGGGCAGACAGAATTGGGAGTAGAAATGAAAATAAAAAGCCCTTGGATTGGGAGAATGCTCTAATTCCTCGTAGCTGATGGCCGTTGGTTTCCTTAACCGGGGCATTTTGGTACATACAAAAGATGGTTAGGGGCCAAAAAAGCTCCTTGGAGACAGAGAAACGCTTCGATTGATTTCATTCCTAAAAGAGGGGGGGAAAGGGAAAGAGAACATTTTGAGGTATCATCTACCTATTCATTTATCTCGCCGCTCATCATTGTCGATCTCTTCGTCGCGATACTTCCACCCTTTTTCCAGGCCGAAAATAGTTCCCAAAATAAGCCCTTTGATCGTCCATATGTGATTGTTTATCATTATTAGGATTAAAAGAATCGTTAGTGCTGTAGACCAGACGTCGAAGGCAGGAGATTTCATTATCTTGCCGAGCATGATCGCTGCGTTGGTGTACACTCCCTATTATTGGCCTATGCCTTAGTTTGAAAAAAAAAAAAAAAAAAATCCTTCCATATAACTAAGGTTTTGAATCAACTCACCCATGGGAAGACAAGAGACCAGGTTCCCAGTGTGAATTTGGTCGCTCTCCAACCACCTGGCTGCGCGAGTAGAGTATGAGCGATGCTCAGGAGAGAGAATGACCACCAGAACGTGCCGAAGCCCCAGGATAGCAGCCCAGCGAATTGGCTGGAGACTCCTACGGTGGGCGCAGAGCCTGCGGTTAAGAACGTCCCGCGGTTATATGCCGCGAAGCTTCCCCGTTGGACGACCTGGCCTAGCATTTGCAAAGCGAAGCTACCCTGGCCAAAGGGCCCGCAAAGGATCATGGTTTGGTATATCTCTTTCTTGGTGGGGAATGCTCGGTCGAATAGACGGGCGAAGTAGATTGTTTCGAGGCCAACGGCGAGAGGTAATCCGATCCCGATTTCCAGGTAGGAAACGATGATCATGGGCACTTGTAGTCGCGCTCCGATGGCACCGTATCGGCAAATCACCGCTGCGCCGGCGGCGGAGGTTAGTGCGGAGATAAGTGGTAGAAGAGTTGCTGGAGGGACGCCTTTGATTCCTGGCGGCTGAACCTGCACGTAGACATATGGTATACCTAAGACTGCAAGGACGGCGAGGGCAGTGTTGATCCACCATAGAATAAATGCCACGATTCCCCATGCCGCACCCCATTCTCTCACGACGGTCACGGCCATCATCTGTATGATCGACGTAAAGGCGATTGAGATACTCGCCAGGCACGATGTTTCCAGGATGCTATGCCGCAGCTGATACAAGACATGGCGCGGGTAGAGCAGGATACGAAGAGTGTACAGGCCCAAACCTAGGCCTAGGAGGACGATGGTGTATACCCAAACAATTTTGGAAATTATTCCCAGCCCGTTGAATTGATAGGGGAGTTGGTGGAGGATAACGGCGATGATGCCCATGCCTTGCGGGACGAGGAACCATTGTGAAGAGAATGAGTAAAGAGCATATGCTAAACCGGAAGTCGGGCGGCGAGGCTGGCCCCGTCTCGGAGGTTCGAGGGAATCAGAGGACCGGTGGTGAGTTGAGTTGTTGGCGTTTGTTGCTTCGTCTTCTATCACTGATGCGTTGTGTCGTTGGCGGGAAGTGTTTTCGTGCATTCTCGGGTCGAGGTCAATTGAGCTGGAATCGGCCTGTGTCGCATCACGCGTGGAGCAATTGGGAAGCTATGCATCTTCCGTTCCACCTGGCGAGGAAACAAGGAAAAAGAAAAAGGAAGAGCTGCAGCTATTATTTAATATTTACTGAGTAGTAGCAGTGGCCGGGAGAATTCTCGCATCAGAATGGCTTGCTGGGTGGTGGTGGTACAATGGCGCTGACGTCAAGTGCTGAGAGGCGGCTTGTCTCTCCTCCATCCCATTCAGTGGGTTGGGCCTCACCATCAAGCAGGATTCGATGGACCTTGTATAGGCTCTTTTTGCATTCTCCACTCCCCTAAATTGCTTGAATCCAGGTCTGGAGAAGTCATGGATGCGACTTGATAAGCCAACCGCATCCTTACCATGATGCTCGCAAAGCGTGCCTTTTTGAGCTTCTCTATATTTAAATCTTTAAAAGTGATAGAGCTCTACAAATGGTTTGTATCACGACCGTCGGCTTCGGCTCACAAGAGAATTAAAAGACACGGAATCCCATCGCTTTTGGAGTTATTACTCCTGGTATTATTCATTATGTCATTATGGAGTAGCTAATACTCAAATCCTTAGGTTAATAGAATCAACACCAGGTTCTACCTTCTGTGATCCATCCAGGTTGTGCCGGCCTAGTGTACCAGCTGTGCCGCTGCAAATTCCTAGATCGTATGATGTGGTTAATACTCAAACACTGCGAAAACCCATCAAAGCGTAATTCAAAGGAGGCAAAGGCAATCGCAGACTTACAGGGAACTCGTCCATGATAGCAGTAGCAACTTTCTCCACTTCGTCTGTCAAGTGTTGCACACCAGAATCCCATATCCGTAGGCTCCTCCCCTCGGTGTCAGGTGGTCCGATACCGTCAACTCCTGAATCAAAGTAGATTACGCCCGCGATCTGATCAATGCTCCCTTCAAGCCGGCCTTGTTCTACCATTCGAGCAGCATATACCTCAGCTCTTTCGCCAGCGGTCATATCCCCCCTCGCTTCAAGGCCGAGAATGGACGCCAAACTTTCAACATTGATATTCTCATATAACCGGCTTGCTGCGAGCAAATTGTGCTCGATTACGGCTTTATCGAGCACAGTTGAACCATCTGCGGTCTGCGCGAGCTGGTGAGGAGCTAGTTTTGTCGAAAAAGACTTGACTTCTTCCGGGGTAAGGAGATGATCCCTAAATATCTTTTCTAAAATACTGTGTTCCTCTAGTGACAAAGAGCGATCGTCTTTGTAAAGCCGAGAAAGCATGCGTGATCTTTGTGGTCCTGCAGGTGCCAGCACCGCACACACTATAGCCGCAGACAGCGCGTGAAGCCTGTCCCCTTCATCAACACCAGTGGCAAAACTAACATTGAGATACTCCTGACTAGCATCAAGAAAGCGTCTTCGAGCGTCCAGAATCCGCGCTTGTGATAACTGAAAATGGAGTTTCAATTCCGGATCTTGGATTTTTGAAGGGAGATTCTTTATCTTGTTCAGAAATCCTTCTGCACTAGTAGGATCATCTTCCTCAAGATATAGTCTGACAATGCGTATCCACATGCGTATTTTGTCCTTGTCCGAGATCAGGCGCTGAGAACTGTCTAGGTGAATTCCTTGCAGAACTTTTGCAGCAGCAATGTACTCCTCCTCCGCCTCATATGCATCCGCAAGGATTTCGCGTATTAATGAATCTTGTTCTTCTACCGACGTTGACCGGGACTGAAGCGCTTGAATGGCATGTTGACCAACTTCGATCTTGGCAGGTGCGGGGAGCTGGCGGAGAGCATTTATAAAGGCATCGAGGAGAGGACGAGAGGCAATTATGCTCACACTTTCACTCAATATAGACCCTAAAAAGGCAATGAGGTCTTGTGAAAGAGTGGCACCGCGAGAGGAGGATAATATTTTGGAAAGGAGCTCATTGTAAAGTACTGCTTTTGTCTGTTGATTCGCTGTTTCGTCAATCGATGCCAGCGCCGACAAGACTTCAGTAGAAGCCATGGTTGCGGATTAGGCACAAAATCACAAGCGAAAATCCAGCTTGATACAGCTGCCTGCGCCAGATATTAGAATATCTGGCTAACTAGCGCTTTCAACAAACGAAGCACCTGTCTGTTGTGCTGCTTCTCACTGAGCTCAATGAGGTCACTTTCAGCTGAGTCAGCCCATTTCTGACTAACGTAAGCTATCACCTACCGAGACAGATCACCTACCGAGACACCCTTCCACCCTACATACGACAAACCCTTGAATTCCATCACAATCATATTGAATTATATATAGAAAATTATATACATTATTCCTTAGATCTATGGACATTATTGAATAGTATGTCCAACTATATTACACTTGCTACAGGTTGGGGGTCTTCGCTTTCTAATAGATTGATTTGAATCCTCCACCACCCCCTCCACAGCTTGTTGAGAAGCTTGGGCTCTAGCTAATCCTTCCTCAGCTGTTAGAATGCCTTCCTGGGCTATATAAGCATGTCCTTGTTCTCGCTTGCGCTTTTGTTTTTCATTGGCAGCCCATAGGGCCTTGTTTTCCTGGGTCAAAATAGCAGCACTGTGCATGGCTAGCTGGCACCCTCGAACTAGTTGATCTAAGGCTTGATTGGTAGGAGTAGAAGGGCTCTGTGTACAGTGCTTGATAAATTGCTTGATCTTACTGGTCTGATGTTCTAGCTGGGCTGCATTGCGGGGGGTCTTGGGGGTCCAGGAGGACTGGGATCCATGGGATGTGCCCGGGGGGCTTGGTGTATGTAGCTGGCAATGTATGTGTGTAAGAACCTCATCTGGATTGTATGGCACCAGACCTGTGGCTTTGAATCCATTTCTTATAGTCATCTCCTTCAATGCCTCCTTCCTAGCTGCAACATATAGACATAGAAACTCATTCTTATCCACATGATTAATGCCAAGCCGCATTCCAGATTCAACCTGTTTGCCATATGCCCTCTTGAGAGCACTGAAACAGCTTACATCCAGTGGCTGTAATAGATGGGAGGAATGTGGTGGCATGTATAGTGGTATAATGGCATTCTCCATGCAAAATTGATCAAATTCAGCTGTTGCATAGCTTTCATGACCATCTAAGATGAGAAGCTGGTATCTGCCAACTGTACAAGCTTGTGTATGCTTGTTGAACACCTCTTTTAACCACATTAGACCTAGTTGGTCAGTGGTCCAGCCATTCTCACTGACACCAATTACCCAGCCAGCTGGTAGACTCTCATACCATGAGGCCTGATGCATCTTGCCCTTAAGAATAATCATGGGAGGTAAGGCCCATCCCATGGCATTAACTGCCTCAATCACAGTCACCCATTCTCTATTTCCAGGCTGTATAAGAGATGTCTCTTGAGAGGACTGAAGCAGCTTACATCCAGTGGCTAGTTACTACCCACATTGTGGCAATAACTCCCATAAGAAATCCTATCTCATCAAAGTTGTATATATCCTCTGGTAGAATACCATACTTCTTCACAGTGTTATCCACCAGCCAAAGCCATTTCTCTATCTTAGGACCTTCACATAATGCTCACTGGTGATCATATCTTTGTGAGAGCTTCATTTTAAGCTCAGTATGCCATTTAATAAATCGTTGAACCCAGCATTCTCCAATGATAGATGGTGGATCTGATTCTGAACAAGCCTTAAGTAGTTGAATGGCCATATCTTGTACAAATAGGATTCAGGGAGACTGGCCTCTCTCATCCATGGAGATTATCCATTGAACTAGAGATTCTTCCTCTGTAGAGGTCAGTTTTCAGTTCTTAAGTTGAGAATTCACATGTGTGGATCGACCATGTATCCGGTGGGCAAGGGTGGAATGGGGGACATTATATAACTTAGCAGCAGCTTGAATGCTTGAAATCTGCTTGGCTTCATAGGCTTTAATGGCCAAAATAATCTGCGTATCTGGTGGGCAAGGGTTGAATGGGGGACATTATATAACTTAGCAGCAGCTTGAATGCTTGAAATCTGCTTGGCTTCATAGGCTTTAATGGCCAAAATAATCAACCCTTCCTTATTGGAAGCTTGATCTTTTGATGTTGTAGGCATATTGAACGGTTTGATGTATGAGGGTGGTTGGGGTGAAAGGGTGTCTCGGTAGGTGATCTGTCTCGGTAGGTGATAGCTTACGTTAATAACTAATGCTGACAAAGCGGCTGGTGTATCACCCACACCCCTTCCATCTGGAATTGACTTCCATCGATCTCCTGAACTTTAGTTTATCATATCGCGTCGAGAAGGTTAGTTAACGTGTCACGTGGGATCGTGACTTCATCGAATTGTCGCCGATAAGCTTGAGTGCTGCATTTCAACCAGGGACGAGGAGTACTTCCAGCGCGGCCACCCAATATATACAGTTGCACCGATACCAAATAAATTGTTGCATTGCCGACCGCTATCTTTCCTACCGTGGGAATTACTTGAGAATTATTCTTGGGATGTCGAACATTTGCGCTTCCGCCTTGAAGCCGGAACCAAGTCCCGCGCCGGCAATAAAGGCGGAACCCGACACAAAAGACAATGATGTTACAATGCTATCAGACGAAGATATCTACGAGGACACAGGCGATTTGGACTTCACAAATGCAGCACAAGATGTATGGCTAACGCGAATTCCAAGAATCCTGTGGGAAAAATGGTCGGAGCTCGACGATGATGAGGAGATACAGATTGGGACAGTAAGAGTTGAAGGGGCTGCCACCGACATCAAAAGAGTACGCAGTCGAAGTGCCTTCTTTCATTTACCGAGCTAATGCTCTAAATTTAGATAAGCCTACGTTTGCACGATCTTCCCCAGAATGAGGGAGTACCGAAGGATTACAATCTGAAACGACAAAATATAAATGCAGACCGAACAGCTTATACCGTCCAAAATACCTTTATATTTACGGAAAAAGACCTTCCTGGATACAAAGATAGAACGCATCTATTATTTAACGAAAGTCAGCCCCATGGCCGATCCTATGTGTACGAGCAAATGAAGCGGGACTCAAGGAAGAAGGCACATAAGAAAAAGTGGGAACCATACACAAGGAAAACCATTCCAAGTGCGTTTGCCATTCAATATTATGCATGCAATCCGAAGGTATACTGACAACTTCACCAGAACAAACCGCTATCGCTGCGCGTGTGCACGATGAATTCAACTGCCTCCCTGTTGAAAATGAGGAATATCAGAGGATAGCTGAGAAACGAGCTTTGGAGGCCCTTAAGCCAAAAAGAGAAACTAAGTTTATTGAGAGGGTCACAGGCAAAATGTTGCAACCAAAAACTGCTCAAGCTGCTGATAAATCTAATTTTATCGTAAGTCTATTCTTCGTTTTAACCTCCTTGTGGGATATTGCTGACATCAAGTAGCAAGTTACAAAGCCTCCAAAAATTCGCACTCAAGACAACAAAACTGCTCGTATGCCGCAAAATGAGCTGTTGGATCTTATCTATGCTTGCTTCCGACGATATCGATATTGGCCCTTCAAATCCCTCAAAGCCGAACTCAAACAACCGGAGACTTACCTCAAACAAACGTTGGAGATGGTCGCACATCTTGTTAAGACCGGTGATTTTGCGATGACATGGGAGCTCAAACCCGAAGCACGAGAGGCAAATTACGCGAATGCCATGGCGTACAGTGATGCGAAGCAAGAATCGGCCCCAACTGCGCTGGATGAAGGATCTGAAGCAGAACCTACTGCCTCAGGTATGGGTACAGATAACGATGATGATGACACTGTTAAATTTGAAAATGTGGTTTAAATGGCGTTGCATTTACATCATGTGAGGATCGTTGGGAGTTTGGCGGTGGAACGGCTACAATAAAATAGCTACCAAGATCTATATCGGCGTTATTCGTTATTTAGTGACTAGATATCCACAGTATCGTTTGGTTATTCTTCACATTTTCGGCTGTCAATTTCCAAGTACTCTTATCATGCTTTCCACAACGGAAACAAATATGCAGGGGGTTAGGTGCGGATAATTGAATTTCCGACAAGCTCTCTTGCCGCTAGCCACCCCATCACGATAATCACCAAGCGCCTATCTCCATTCCTAATCAAATGCCTCACCATAGACTCATCCCGACAAACGAGATTCAATATGAACGAAGATCAAGAGCTTCTATCAAGGATCAGTCGCCTTGCCGGTATGTCATTCCGCTTGTCATCTATAATACACACGTGAGAAGAGCTAAATAGAAGTGACCTAGGCCAAATCAACCAGCACAAGAATCAACATACGACCTCTTCGCGCGGCGGATACTCCAGTAACTCATCATACAATTCGTATGGAGGTAGTCATAGAGCTCACGCCGGCTGGGCGCCTTATCGTGGGCGTGGCTGGCCTCCGTCTAGACGCCCCATCGGACCTCATCGACATCGAACTCTCGTAATCAACAACTCAACGCCTACCCCAGATACGGCAAAGGGCAGGTCATCTACTAGCGTATCCGATGATATAAAGAGCGAAGCAAAGCCGCCTCAGCAAACCGGGTGGGTAGCTAAACGTGATCGCCACATGCAACTTATCAATACTTCTATATACGACCAAGAGGCCCAAGCCAGAGCGAAAGCCATTGAAGAAACTCGCAAATTAAAGGCACAAAAAGCCGCGATGCGAGAAAAAGAAAAGGTCTTGCGATTCGCACAGCATATTGGGGCTCCATCTTCGGTGACAGGCGCCGGTGCTATTGCTGCTACTGTCGGAGCACGTCCAGATTCATATAAGATCGTTATCCAAGACATACCTTTCCAAGTTGTGAAAGGAGGGAGCAAATTGATTCGATTATCTGGTGAGCCTATCTCTGGGCCTGATAAACGTTCGAGAACCGGCTTACCGTTGATAGATAACCCCACAACTGCGAATATAACTCCGAAAAAGGTGAATGTGGGCGGTGTGACGTTTGTCAGAAGCAAAAACGGGAATCTCCATCGTTTAGGAGCCGTAGCTGCAACAAAGTGCGTGTTTCTCTGTAATGACGAGCGCCAGGGAGCTGACAGAAATGCAGGAAAACTGGAATTGTTAGGAAGAAGAACGAATTATGCAAGAGATTTACTGCGACGGGTACCCCTACTCTCTCTCCCACCGAAAGGCTCCGTCTTATAAAAGCTACAATGAAGCTTTTCCGGATGGAAATTCGATTAGGATAAGGCGAATGCCCCTGGCCGGCGAATACTAACTATGGTTTTTCTTTTCTAGGTTCTTGCTACAAGGGTCCGAAGTGCCCATATACTCATGACCCAAACAAGGTTGCCATTTGCAAAGAATTTGTTCAAACAGGTAAATGCAGTTCAGGGGCGGCATGCGATCTTTCACACGAGCCTTCCCCAGAGAGATCCCCTGCTTGTATGCATTTCATCCGTGGCCGCTGTTCCAACCCCGAATGCCGATATGCACACGTACGAGTAACACCGGGAGCTCCAGTATGCCGTGACTTTGCTATCCTGGGTTACTGTGGGAAAGGTGCCGAGTGCCATGATCGTCATGTTGTCGAGTGTCCAGACTATGCGAACACGGGCAAGTGCAATAAGCAAAAGTGCTTGTTGCCGCATGTTGACCGAGCGGGTCAAATCCGCAAACTCGCGGCTAACAAGACAGGTAATAGCAACAACAATAACATTACAGAAAATTCAGAAGAGGACGAGGACGATATATCAAGTGAAGGAGAAGTCTACGACGAGATCGATTCTGATGATGTTGATTCTGATGAACTTGACGACGAAGAACCTGAAGTGATTCTCCCCGGCACACGTACGGGGGAAGAGGTCATGAAGCAGCACGATTTCATCGGACTCTGAATTTCCACTTCCCTAACCTGACATTCATAGGACTATGTAGAGCTTTTGTGGTTCCATACAGAGCTTCATTTCAAGCTTCAACATGGCTACATTTAGCCTCCGATACCCATGTAATCCAACTTCTCCGACCTTATAAGAGCAACATGGAACCCAAATTCCCAGACAATACAGCGTACTCTTCATTTGAATTCCACCAGGGAAATTACATACTAGCTCTATGGCATGTACCATCGTCTTAGATGGTGCATTCTCTGCTTTTCTTTTTCTAGGATAGTGTTTGGATTACATGTTAACGTTATTCCCCAAGAGGCTTGCTTTACAAGGTTGCTATGAGTTTGTTTACCTCCTTTTATTTTATTTTATTTTTCGCTTTCTTTTGTTCTATGGGCGGGCGGGCGATTGGAGTTTCAATTGAGATTATCTTCCTGCTAGCTCCTCATTTTATTCTTTATTCCCCCATTATCTGCTATGGTTTAATATTAAAGTATCATGATATAGTTAGTTTATTTGAAGAATGGGGGAATCCTTTCATTATTTTTAAGGAAAAAAAAGGGGAGAAAGAAATAATGAATTGCCGGCAACTTTGACCATAGCAAAGTACCTAACATATTCAATAGATAGTAAATACAGGAGAGGAAGGTGATTTGACTACCCATTCCATTGCCACCGTAATCATCAACGGCTTATCAGCATCTTGGGTGGGGGGGGGGGGGGGCAAAATCGCTCGCGGGATATCTCTCCCCATTCCAAATAAACCCAAACATCTCTGATAGGCACGTATGTATGTATGTATGTACGATGTGCTCCGGCAACGATTATAACTCTGTAACGGACAGCGAATGCTCCTTGGCAAAAAAATAGAAAAAGGAAAAAAGGAGAAAGAGCAAAAACGAAGAAAAAGGCATATCGCATTTGAAACAACTTTGATACGCATCGAAAGAAAGACGCTGATATTCTCCCGGCGTCGCCTCGGTTGTTCGACCGAGAAGATATGGATGCATCTAGCAAGGGTACATTAGGTATATTTCTCCACTATGTAGGAGGTTAGATCTTCATTTTAGACTTTTTGCCATCAGGAAACTCTGCAGTGATGACCTTTTTTGGAGAATGGGAAAGGTCGCCGGCGAGTATGGCATGAATGCATACATACAGCAGAAATGAACGGAGTTGAGAGGCCACATGGACGGTTGCTGCTGGATGGACTGGAGGAATTGTACGTCTTGATTCGGATCTGAGACCGATGGGTTTTGGGTGGTTACGTATGTTTATTAGGAGGTATTATTATTTACCAAGCATCGCAGTGTGTTAAGAATAGGCAAGCTGTTGTCGAGGTTAGTGGAGCAGGTAGGGCAGAGAGTACTGGGGCAACTACCCGCTGTTCACATGCTTGGGATGCTGAGCTAGAAAATGGAGAGTTGATTTTGATATGAACAACACGAAGTGGTAGTGACGGACGGGTTCATGTATGTATGTTTAATTAGAGGTAGTCGAGAAGACAATTGCCATTATGTTTCAAACGAAGTCAATTGCCTGTTCTGACTCGCGGCCGTAGGAAGGTCTAAGAGCGGGGAGGAAACGTGGCGGGTCGACGAGGCCGCATTGTGAGGAATATTAGATTTGAGTTGGGAAAACCGAGCTATCGTCAATGGTGACTGTTAAAGAGATTTTGATATCAACTTGACTATTTTTCCAGTTCTGCGTCGGATAATGCGTCCGTTTCGCGGGTGTTCTTGAAGCCGTACAAATCCTGTGCCGATGAAGAGATTGCGCTAAGATAGCAGGATGGCAATGTAGTGGCAAGTGTCGGGTATCAAAGCCTTTGATGCAGCTAATGCAGACTGGTTGCGACATAATACGTGTGGGAATTGAACAAAGAAATAAGGTAAGGATAGATGCATGCATTTTGCCTGCATGGCGCCAGAGTATAGAGTGTATGGAGAAAAGAGCAAGCGTAGGTACGGAAGGAAAGGAAATCGACTTGATTCTTGAGCCATAGGAGATGGAGTGGGAAAGGGAGAGATTTTGATATGCTCCATGACGTTGGCTACGTACGTATTTGCTACAACTCAATCCCCATGGTCACCGGACAAGAGGGCATGTGAGAGAAAGAGGGCCTTTGCTGCAAATGATATTAGATGCCGGACCGAAGATATTATGCAGAGTTCCCTGCAAAGTTGTTCTGGTATAGGCTGGTGCAGGGCGAAAATTGAGTATACGGCACTGGGGCGCGACAAGCGCAGGAAAGCCATGAATATCCGGCGAAGAGGAGGTTGGAACCGCGAATACCACTGTTGTGCCTTCACTCAGCAGCAAGTGCCCAATGTTCAAGGGTATGAATTTCCCCTTGGAAAAAGACAATCCAAAAGAATTTTTGAACGATAATCAAGGGTTGCAAGGGCAGTAAACGGGTAAACGCATCATAGTAACTTGAGAGCTAAACTACGAAAAGGGCAAACAAATTAAATAATAATAATAATAAATAAATAAAAAAAGACTGGGGGAAAAAAGAAAGGAAGAAAGAAAAGAAACGGGTTGGGGTCAAAGCAGAACTCAGTGGAGGGAAGGGAGCTCAGGCAGGAACCAGGGATGGAAAGCCCTGCCTTGAGCCTGAGGATCCTACTCGTAATTGATTAAGATCTGAAAGAGTGCATGGTTCCCAAGAGCAAATCGAGGTGTTTTGATGCGACAGCCCTAAGGAAAATGCCCCATGTGACACGGGGTTTGTTGATGCGCCACCCCGGAGAGAGAGAGACGTCCAACCTGAGGCTGACAGCCAGCCCAGAGACAGAGAGAGAGAAAGAGAGAGAGGATTGCGTGAGTGAGGATCTGTGGTCGAATCCCTGGTAGGAAGAAGCTTCATCCATTGGACAAGGAAGAGCGCTGGGACGAATAGCTCTTGTTTCCGAGAAGACGCCGCTGATTCTGCCACTGATTCGATGCATTGAAGGAACAGGATGCCTTCACGGGCCTGAAAAGGCTCTTCCCATCTTTTCGCCCCTTCAGCTGCCCATATCTCGTTTTCCTTCTCTTTTGAACATGGCTAACCGAAGAAAGCGGGGGAGAAGAAGAATCAACGAGTGAGGTCTGGCGTTTGCATGCAGAACAAACTTACTGGAAACAGCGCTACTCCCAAATGGGCTTGGCCTAGACTTGGCATTGCTGAGTCATTCCAGCTTACGATCGTCATCCACAACCAAAGGCTCTATTAAGAATATCTCTCCTCTTCCCTTCTTGCCAATGCTGCAGAAGACATGGGCTTCGGATATTTTACTTTGTCTCTTTGAGTAAGAAAAAGAAATTCGATCAAAACTACCATATCAGTATGTATGTCTATTTGAAAAGTTATTTTGTACGTTTCTGTATTTATATACAAGCAACAACTTTTGTGGGCGACCAATTCAAAAAGAAAATCCGGTACAGTTCCAGACGGGCCGTACCCTTAAAAAAGAAAAAAGAATAATAAAGTAAAATATTAAATATTTTTAAAAAGAAGGGTTTTCCATTCGTAATCCGCCAAAGCCGAATCTTCGGACCTCATGATTTGCATACATGATCGGATCCCGCTCGTGCGTCCCGGTGCCCAAGGCCCCCCTTCACAATAAGTTAATTAACTATCCACTAATAAGTCCAATCATCCTCAGTTCCCACATAAATTTAGTTAAACTAGTTAGTTAGTTACTCCGAGCTTTCGGGATTTTGAAAAACAGGCGGAGTTGCCGAACTTCAAGACAGCGCTGAAAGAGAGTATGTGTGTGTGTGTGTG
>LJPJ01001187.1:0-22902 GCA_001430935.1 Amauroascus verrucosus
GGGAAGCCGTATCATCCAACAGCTGGATTACCTAACATGATCTGCTGACTAATCATCCTGAACTGACTCCTCATTTGCAGTTCTTGAGAGGCTTCATCCAAGGCCTCCATGGCTAACATCACCTGAAGGCAGGTGAGCAAGTGTTGCCACCAAGCAATCAATGGTGGATGGTTGATCTTTATTTAGATGGTATTTTACACATCATATTCACCCTTGCCAACTTGCTTTCATCTTATCCCTATGAGATGCCTTGAAGCTGACTTCATCAGACCTGTTGATAAAGATATAAGCTCTGACCTGCAATCAGTGCTTGTGGATGAATATTCTAACAAGTTGCCATCAAGTGATGGCAAGGTCTACCAAAAAGTTCGCCAATATGAATACAAGGCGAACGCATGTCATGAAGATTGCTGGATGGCCTGTTTGTCAGAGAATAAGGCTAAATGGCTCTGGCAGCTCCTGCACCATGACCATATCTGGGCTGGATTTGATTCATTACTAGTGATCCCTGGGCTGTGGAGCGGAATGAACATAGGCTCTCTGCATCAAGTAATAGCCCTGAATTGTGATGAAGTTGGTTCTGCCTGGTGCTCCAGTTGACTCTTGAATGCTAACCTGCCGCAGGAAGTCATCCACTATCTGGGATATGTGAAGAAATTCTGGTCCTCCCTTGTGGAGGGTAATCACTCAAAGATGATGAAGATCAATCTCCATACAGTGGAAGCCCTAGAGCTCCTGGCACCAGGTGTTTCGCACAAGGATGCAAAAACTGTGTGGGGCCTTGTGCTCAGTGATGAAGCTTTTTCCAACTTTGACAGCTCTGAACGCATGGCCATCTGGGAGAAACTGCAATGAACAAAGGCAATCATTCCATCACTCTTCACCTTTTTTTGGGATATTGGCTATCTTGAGGCGGTTGCCAACTGTTTGAAGCGGCTTGTCAGCCTTGATAAGTTCACACCCATGCTACAGAGAGCATTTCTGAGTATTTACAACCCTCTTCACAACACAGGAGCCAACTACCCAGTTCAGGTATCAGAGACTGGCTTCCAACAATGTCTGGTGGCTGCTGCTGAGCGCTCAAACCTTGGGTACCATCAGCTCTGCCTATATGCCAGCTGACATTTCACAGAGATGCCACCACTATCCAAGAAGGACAATCCCTTGACAAAACCCAGCTATGACAGTAATGAAGCCATGATCTACAAGATGGCTGCTCTTGCCCAGCAGTTGAATTTTGACTTGACACCAATTAAGGAGCTCATCAAGCAATCTCCCAATCAACAAATCATGCAGGCTGCTGCTCTCAAGGCTCAGAGGCCTGATTGCTATCAATTCTCTGCTAACTCTCTCAAATGTCTAATTGATCACTTTGTGCAGGGCTTGGCTGAGGCCCAGCCCCACAAGAGCCCACCAGACCGCGATGCAACCATCAGCAGGGAGGTTGAACACAAGCAGCATTGCGGACTTCCACAAACTAAAGCTCAGAAACAGGACCTACCATTCTTGTTTATTGACCAGATGCACAGGGACAATATGACTTGTGACACCAAAGTCACCACACTCTTTGTGAGACAACACATGTACTATGCTTTCTTCAGCAAGCCACAGATAACTCCACCATTTCCAGGGACTGGAGCCAGGGTTTCATCCTTGGAACAAGCTCAGCACAATTTGCCCATGTACCATCTCTTTGTTCCCAAGGACACCAGCTGAGATGGTGATGATTGGGTTAGACAGCAGCACCACCAAGCCTGTCAAGAACAACAGCAGCAGAGGAAGGAGGAGAAAAAACACCAGCGGCAAGAAAAACATTGACAAAAAAAGCAGTCATCAGGGGTTGAGTGTCAAGCCACAGCTGCCCAAGGTGATTTGGCTGCCCCTCAAGATTTGACTTTTCAGAGTCTCTTGGAAGAAACCTGGGCGAGTGATTATATTTGGTTGTGGGTTGGTATGTCCCCCATCCCAGAAGTTGTTGGTGAAGAGCCTGATGATCAAGAGGAGTCAGATTCCATGTTGCTAGAAGAAGCCACAGAGAGGCAGTTTGGAGCAAGTGAAGAGACAGAATATATTCAACAGGAAGCAAGGGAGATGGTCAGTACAGAGCCAGTAGACAACCACCAATCACAACAGGATATAGAACAAGTGATTACTGAAGCTGCTTGGCACCAAAATGAGGCAGCTGAAGGCAATGCCAAAGAACCCCAACTTCAACAGGAAGATGAAAGAGCCACTACCAAGCGTGAACACCTTCAAAGCAACAAGAAGCAAGCAGAATGAGAACAACTTGTGAGAAGTGTTGCCAAACAAGAAGAGAGGGTGCAAAGAATTCAGTGTGAGGAACAAGCAGAACAAGAGTGTCTACAGAGGGAAGTTGAGGAGAGAGCCACTGCAGAGCAAGAGTGGATTCTACATGAAGAGCATGCAAGGCAAGCTGCAGCTGGAGCAGAACAAGAACATTTCCAGAGAGAGGCAGATCCTAAAGCTGCAGCTGCACAGGAAGAGCAAAAGCATCTACAGCAGGAAGCCAAAGAAAGAGCTTTTGAGAAAGCCTGACTCCAGCAGAAAGCTGAGCAACCGCGAATTCTACATGAAGAGTGTGCTATGCAAGCTGCAGCCAGAGTGGACCAGGAATGATTCCAGAATAAGGCAGAAGTGACAACTGCTGCCCAGCAAGCAGAGCAGGAGCAGACTCTTCATGAAGAACAAGAAAAACCCGCAGGTCTCCACAGAGAGGAAGTGGCTGTGGGCCAAGCAGAGCAAGAGCACCTGCAGAGGGATGCTGAAGAAAGACCTGTGGCTGGCCAAATGGACCAAGAAAATCTGCAAAGGGAGGCTGAAAGAGTAGCTGAGGAAGCACAACTTCAACAACAGGTTGAAGAGACATCTGCGGCTGGCCCACCCAGACACAAAGGAGTAGAGCACGAAAGGTTGTCTGGAGAGGTGGAGGAAAGGATCTTAGCAGAGGGAACGATGCCAGGAAGAATACAAGTGGAAACTGAACAACTGTGAAGCCAGGAAGAACTATTCGAAGAAGAAGACTCTGTTCGATTCTCAGGAGCCCAAATGCAGCCAGATCTGGAACATCAGGAGCCAGTTCAAGCCTTGGAGGCTAGCAAAACGGCGGAACCAGCAGACTTGCAGGTCCTGTGGTCACAGAATGCTCAGCTTGAGTTCGCGCTTCCACTTAAACCTGATCAGAAATTGCTTGGGATTGGGCCACTCCTGAGAAGGGGTGACTGGTGGAAGAAGACCAGCAGGGAACCATACAAGATGGCACAAGGAGCTAATCTGTGAACAAGGCCTTCACCAGACAACATCCACCTCCTCCATAGGCAAGATAGGGAGTGACAGCAACATTCAAAGTGAATAACCCAGATTGACTTCATGACATTTGTATCACCCAAAGCAACAGAGGATCTATCAGCCATATCTGGTTCCCAGAAGCCCAAGCTCCCAGCAAGAGACAGTGCAGTGGTCATTGAAAACCTCCCTTCTCTGACAAAGGGGAGCATGGCGTCCAACAAGACCCAGCATACCAAAAGGGACAAGGGTGGACACACACATTTAGAGTCACACAGGGCATCCACCACCAAAGAAACAGGGCTTGATGCAAAACAACCGCATAAATTGTTAGAAGCGCAGTCTCAGCAGGAGTTAGGCCCAGTCAGACAGCCTGTGACCATTGAATCAGGGGTTAGTGAGAAACATAGGAGCCTGCAGCCTGTCAGGACTATTCCCAAGGCTGGCAGAGAAGAACCAATGCAAAACCAGCAAAAAATACTGAAACCACACATTGTGGCATGCCTTCCAAAAAGCAGCTCAGTGCAGCAGCCCCAAGAAGCTGCCTCAAAGGAAGTCATGATCTTCTTCAAAGCTCCTAACCAGCGTGGTGAATGGGAAATGGTCAAGACATTGAAGTCATCCAATGTGGAGTGTATAGCAAAAAAATATGCACAAAACCAGCAAGCAACTTTCCACAACAAGGATGGACATATGATCACACCCACACAATGTTGTAGTGTGGTGGTTGAGGATGGTACCAACATCATCTTCATGACATTGAAAGAGGAGTCCATCTCACAGGACATCAATGATGATGAAAGTAAACATTGGTGTTCAGAACTCAGGGCCTTCAATCACAGGTCTTAGGGTGCAGTTTCACTTCAGAGAGGTGACTGGAGACCTCTGGCATCCACAAGCCAACCAGGCCAACAGTTGATGCTCTTAAGCCCCCACAGCCCTATTATCAGGGGTCTACAAACCCCCTAGAGCGTTGGAGGACTTGCTAGAACCCTGTGAATTCAGGTGGAGGAGCAAAATCCGATCTCTTGGGAATAGCATTGGAGGAACAGGCGCGTGGGGACTTGTACCCTGCTCCAGTGACTCAGGCCACTTGTCTCAGGGCCTTGCCAGACCATGGAATGCGGCCTTGAGGCATGCATGGACTTAAGGCCACTTGCTGCAGGCTCCTTTGGGCCGTGGACCCCAGAGCTCTTTGGTCACTGCTCAGCAGCGCTATTATGCCCAGAGTCCTGTGATTGAAGTCCCCCGGGGTGATTTGAGTATGAGATAATAGAAAATGCAAAACTATTGCTGGGTTAGTCATCATCCTGATATGACTCTTTCATGTGTTGTAAATTAGTTAGATAACAGAGGACATGTTTATTTTTGTAATCCCAGGTGATGACTAAGCCTACTGTGAAGGCTGTCTGGTGGAAATCCTCTCAAGAGGATTCTTTGAGGAGTGTGCTCCTGATATTGAATTACTATGAAGACTATCTGAAAAGAAATCCCTTGAGGAGAAACTTCCATGGCGAAAATCCTCTCAAGAGGATTCTTTGAGGAGTGTGCTCCTGATATTGAATTACTATGAAGACTATCTGAAAAGAAATCCCTTGAGGAGAAACTTCCATGGCGAAAATCCTCTCAAGAGGATTCTTCGAGGAGTGTGCTCCTGATATTGAATTACTATGAAGACTATCTGAAAAGAAATCCCTTGAGGAGAAACTTCCATGGCGAAAATCCTCTCAAGAGGATTCTTCGAGGAGTGTGCTCCTGATATTGAATTACTATGAAGACTATCTGAAAAGAAATCCCTTGAGGAGAAACTTCCATGGCGAAAATCCTCTCAAGAGGATTCTTCGAGGAGTGTGCTCCTGATATTGAATTACTATGAAGACTATCTGAAAAGAAATCCCTTGAGGAGAAACTTCCATGGCGAAAATCCTCTCAAGAGGATTCTTCGAGGAGTGTGCTCCTGATATTGAATTACTATGAAGACTATCTGAAAAGAAATCCCTTGAGGAGAAACTTCCATGGCGAAAATCCTCTCAAGAGGATTCTTCGAGGAGTGTGCTCCTGATATTGAATTACTATGAAGACTATCTGAAAAGAAATCCCTTGAGGAGAAACTTCCATGGCGAAAATCCTCTCAAGAGGATTCTTCGAGGAGTGTGCTCCTGATATTGAATTACTATGAAGACTATCTGAAAAGAAATCCCTTGAGGAGAAACTTCCATGGCGAAAATCCTCTCAAGAGGATTCTTCGAGGAGTGTGCTCCTGATATTGAATTACTATGAAGACTATCTGAAAAGAAATCCCTTGAGGAGAAACTTCCATGGCGAAAATCCTCTCAAGAGGATTCTTCGAGGAGTGTGCTCCTGATATTGAATTACTATGAAGACTATCTGAAAAGAAATCCCTTGAGGAGAAACTTCCATGGCGAAAATCCTCTCAAGAGGATTCTTCGAGGAGTGTGCTCCTGATATTGAATTACTATGAAGACTATCTGAAAAGAAATCCCTTGAGGAGAAACTTCCATGGCGAAAATCCTCTCAAGAGGATTCTTCGAGGAGTGTGCTCCTGATATTGAATTACTATGAAGACTATCTGAAAAGAAATCCCTTGAGGAGAAACTTCCATGGCGAAAATCCTCTCAAGAGGATTCTTCGAGGAGTGTGCTCCTGATATTGAATTACTATGAAGACTATCTGAAAAGAAATCCCTTGAGGAGAAACTTCCATGGCGAAAATCCTCTCAAGAGGATTCTTCGAGGAGTGTGCTCCTGATATTGAATTACTATGAAGACTATCTGAAAAGGAATTCTTTGAGGAGTAGCTTCCATGGCGAAAATCTCCACAAGACGATTCTTTGAGGAGTGTGCTCCTGATATTGAATTACTATGAAGACTATCTGAAAAGGAATTCTTTGAGGAGTAGCTTCCATGGCGAAAATCTCCACAAGACGATTCTTTGAGGAGTTGGCTCATGGCTCTAAATTACTATGAAGGCTGTCTGAAAATAAATTCCATGAGGAGAAGCTTCCATGGTGAAAACCCTCACAAGATGATTCTTCAAAGAGTGTGCTTCTATTATTGAAGTACTATGATGGCTGTCTAAAAAGGAATCTCTTGAGGGGAAGCTTCCATGGTGGAAATCCTCATAAAATGATTCTTCAAGGAGCTGGCCTGTACATAGGGACAGAATCAGATACATATAGACTGTTCCAGCTAGCATAGAGGTTAGTCCTTAAGTCAACTAAACAGAGATCTTACCTTCCTCTAGCCTTATCAAACTTTACAAAGGTAATGACATATGCTGGAACTCAACAGTATGATTAGTTATCATCCTGACATGTCCATTCATCAGCATTTAGTGTCTCTTGGCAAGGCTTAACTTGACAATGAAAGATTGGGGTTGACACAAGGCCACTGGGTCCTTGGCCTGAGGTTTGAAGCAGCAAATGCCTCATGTACTAATGTCTCTTCATCCCCATATTTGATTTCACTGGGAGATATTTACAGACAGCGAGCCATGAGCTAGATTCCATAGAGTGAAGGTGAATTCTTTTGCCCCAAAGTGGCCAGACTATTATTGGTCCCTCACCATCTTCCCTGATGCAGCAAATCTGTAAAGCCTTGCTAACCACTTCTGTGCTATGGCATCACATGTCCAATTGCAGCTCTGCTTGTTTTGCTGCTGGTTGAAACCAAACCACAACAAGCTGGGGTCAAGTGGTTGGGTCAGGAGAATCTATATACAAGACACATGTTCTGCCATCAACAGAAAATTGAAAAACACCTTCACCTTCTTGATAAAGGAGACCAGCCTCTGGTACTCAAGTCACAATGCCACAGGGGTACTTCCTCTCATTGCTGCTGTCTCCTGACTCCCATTGCTCTTCAAATCTTTGCAGTGTGCCATGTTTGTCTTTTGTGTCCAGTTTGTGTCCTCTCAAGTCAATCCACAGCCGGAATTCCATATCCTCCATCACAACATCAAAAAATGCAAGACTTTGATGGCTATACTCTAGGAGAGATGTTGGTATAAGGCATTCTTTTGAAAGTTTGCTCTTCTCCCCTCCCTCCAGCCTAGAAAGTGTATGAAGGTGTCTCTGCCACTCAGACAACATTGGTGGTTCAATGAAATCAGGAAACCCCTCCTGCCACAAGCTGTCCTTATTTCCCTCATTAAGAGGTAGGAGAGAGCATGTTCAAACCTGGCCACTAAGCTTGGGCTTGCTCCAAGTCTCCTTGATATGAAGCTTCCCAGTCGTATAGTCAGTCATGAGTAACAGGCTGTTTGAATTCAGTAATATTGGCCCCTCCTTTGGTGGGCGCGAGTATTTTATCCACTTCAGTTGGTCCAGTTTATTGATTGGTAGCACCATGCATGTGTAGTGCATTGATGCAGCGGAAACAGCATAGAGGCATTCATCTTGAACCTTGAAGCAAATATCCTCCCCAATGGTTGCTCCAGCCAGGTTGCAAAGCCCAATTTTGGTAGTAATCCATTCTTAGGTTTGCAAGTTGATGGCATGGACAAATCATTCTGCTTTGCTGCCAATACCTGTTTGATGATAGCCAATCACAAGTACCTTAGAGTCACCACAACCAAAGCAAGGCTGTTTAATAAATGCCAGCTCTTTAACAAATGTGACCTCAGAGCTGACATTATAGATGATAAGTTTAGTGGAACCAAGCTTTGCCAGAACGCTCAAATAGGATAAAAAACCATGGCTGTAGTGCAGGAGCATGTGTGGCCTCTCATCAGACACTTGTGAGAGAGCAGGATAGTGATATTCACTGTGGCAAATATCCAAAATACCAACACCCTTGCAATCTCAGAAGCAGAGAACTTCTTGGTTTAGAAGAAAGTTTGGGCTGCAGTTGATTTCATCCACATAATAGGGATTGCCTGTGCCTACAGCTTTCATTTGGAGAGTGGTACACTTGATAGTCTCAAACCAAGTGATGGATCCATTTGTGGCCAGAGCTGCTTCTGGGCTATATTGAATATGTGTCTAGATGAAGTTAGCATCATGTTATGAGCATCTATGGTAGATATACCTGGGCAGCACTGCAGGCAAGATAGCCACTCTTTAATGCTTGACAGATGTTGAGCCTGCTAATAGAGAGATTGCAATAATCCATAGGCTCAAGATATGATATGATTTGGTGGAATATGTCAAATGGGAGATGGATGAACAAAGGCATGACACTTCTAGAAACAAGGTTGCTAGCGGCGAGTTGGGTTTTACCCTGGTCAATGATTTTTTGGGCGGGAAGACTTGACTGCGCTGGAAGGCTGGAACATTGGACTTGAATGGTTGTGCAGGTGGGATAGGGCTGGCAATTAACAGATATAGGGTCAGAATGAAGGGAGAAATTGAGTGAAAGCTTCCTTATATGCACAAGACTGTGTTTTCTCCTTAATAATGCAGATAGTGCCATGGTTCTACATCCAATTTACTGACCCACCTGATAGGATGCAAATCTCCCTTTTCCCCTTTGGTATTGGAAATATTTTGGATGATGCATGTGGCCCAGACTGTCTATTGTCCTGTCCTCACTTCACTGAGTACACTTGCTACCAGAGCTATAAATATGTAGATGCTGTCACCTAATGTAACCAGCTCTTCAAGATAACATTCCAGCTTTCTAGCATTATTGTTACATCAATCTCTAAAATGTGTAATCACAGAGAGGTGGAATACTCCTGCAGGCATAAACAGCAACTTGTGAAGGTGTGGTGCATCAAATACCAAAGAACACATGTGAGATGCAAAGCAAATGTCACAGAGTGAGTTTTTCTAGCAATTTTGGATTAAATATCAATATTAAATCTGCAGTTAACTCAGAGCAGGGAGGAGAAAACAGATCAAAAATGTGGTAAGTATATTTGAGAAGAAATCTATCATACACTAACAAGTGTGAGCTCAGGGACTTGCCTCAAGAACTGTAAATCAGCCATTGCACTTGACAAGTTAAAAAGTGCGAGACACTGAAGATGCGCTGATAACTAGAATGGGAAATGCACTCAAGACATATGAGGTTCCAATCAGGGATCCAGTTGGGTTAGCAAAGGTGTATTGTAGCACAAAAGACAAAGAAAGGCAGAATAAATAGTACCACATGAATTTCCAAATGTCCTTGTCCCTTAGTTTCCACTAAGGCATCAGAATAAATCCATTACATATCCCATCCAGCCTCAGGATGAGTCGCCACGCTAGTCAGATCCCAGTTCTAAAAGGTAGAATGAATCATGGTCAGGTGCAGTGAGCTTTGTGCTGCTTCTCTCCCCCAGAGCCGCTGATGTCTTGATTGCTGGGTCTTTTGGTGAGAGTGGATCAAACAGGTAATAGATTGGGAGGAGGCACATAAGAGGAAAAAGCCAGAAAGAGGAGTAATGGGTCCAGCTCACTTTCCACACTTGTTGCTGTAACTGCCTTCTGACTGTATAGAGGTGATTGGCTAAGTGCAGCAGCATGATAGTCCAAATGTTGTTTGAAGTAAGCTGCAGGGGAGAAGTTGTGTTCTGGGATTGGACCAAACAAAAAGATCCCAAAGACAGTGCAGATTATCACAATGTTTGCAGTAATGCTATATGCTTTGTTGATTTTCATGGTAGTCCAAGTTTCACTGGTTATCCTACCTGTCATCTTCCAGAGCCCTGCTATCAAAGCCCAGCTTTGATTCTTCAGATCCTCGCGCGTCAGGTTGGCAAAAAGGGGCAATTCATGTAGAGCCTTGGTAAGAACATCAAAGTCATTGTCTGAGAGGCACTTGAATTGGTGGTACCTTTCTTCCCAGTCCTGGAGAGTCCAGGCAGCTATATCCGCCTCCCTTCTCTGAAGTGTGAAGATAGTGTGACAATTAAAACTGAGGAGGATCAAGCCTAGATTAAGCAGGAGCTGGTAGAAAGATGGTCTTTTGGCCTATAGAAGCACTGATCAGAGAGGCAATATGGGTAGATAGATATGTGACCTACCACACTGTAAGAACTGTTGAGCTGTGCAATTTCCTTCTGGAGGTCTTCCAGTTCCTGCTGGCACCAATCCTTGACAAACATCCATGAAAATTTAGGGGGCCAATTGTTTTGCCAGGTGTAGATCCTCCCAAAACAGTCCACAATAGCAAGTAAATGGGGCCGGAGTCTTGATTGGAGCATTGATTGCCAGAGCTTGGGGTGCTGTCTGATTTCGTCTTTAGCGCAGTTTGAAATTTCATAGAGGATTGATCCCATCTGACAGCCCATGGATTCCCTCGATTTGGGATCCACTCTATCCAACTCCCTTGAAAATTTTTGCCATTTATCTTCCACAAGTTTGAAAAAGTCAAGTATCACCGCATCACAATTCTCACAAGCTGCTTTGAACCTTTCATCCAGTTTTCTCTTCTTTATGATTTTCTGGTAAGCAGGATAGTGTTCCAGAGTGACTCTCTCTGCAACAGTGATGGCATTGACAAAGCTCTGGTCATCGCAAGGAAATGTCAAAGATAAGTCCTGGGCTTCAGGTCCCTCAGGCTTCTCTTCAGATGCAATAAACCAACCAGACTCCGTATAAATAACACGTTCTGGCTTCAGGGAGGATGCCGTGGAGTCAGCTGGGTTGTTTTTTGGGATGTAGTAGATCTGGACAGAAGATTCCATTGTGGTACAAGCTGAATGTTCTTGTGAGTAGTGTTGGCAATGAACAACTTGGGAAATAACTCTCACCAAACATTAGTATGGAACTGAGCTTTAACTGGGCTTGGTCATACCTGAGATATAGATAGAGCTGTAAGGTAGGTGGTGGCTAAATAGTCTTGCTCCAGTGAATAGAGAATGCAACCTCTATATATGTTAGAGCCCACTCAAAGAGCCCACTCAAAGAGCCCACTCAAAGTCCCCAACCCCTGTTGGCACTCCTCTTGTGCAGCCTGCTCTGAAAGTCATAGAAACCAGGGTGGCATGGCATGAGGGACTGCACACTGAACATGCTATCCTTGTGGAACTAATATTCAATCAAAATCATCCTTGATCCACCTCCTGTGACTAGAGATGAGAGATAAACAAATGCCATGGTGAACCTGCATTGGGATAGGGAATAATGGAAGTGTATAATCTCAAGGGAATGGGAGCTATCCAATCCTAAAGCTGGCGCGATGTGGAGAGTTGGCTGTGAAGAAGATATTGTGGGATTGACCTCAGTGCCAGGTGGGGAGGCGCGATATTGGATGGGCCAAGAAGATGTTAAGAGGAAGGAGAAAATAACCAAGGTAATGTGAAACATCAAATGTTTGTGGGATGGTGGCCAAAAGAGAAGAACACAAATTATTTGCTTGCTGAGGTGGAAGTACAAGACACCCTCAGAATTGGCATGCTGCTAGACAAGATAAAGTTGTGGAAACCCTTTTGAACATTGTGGCTTAGTGTGAATTTTCCGCCACTGACAGCTGTCAAGGGGCAAAGAGCCCCAGATTGACCAAACTCAATACCTGATACACCCCACAAATCAGCTCTGCCTGGAGTTCCTCATATTTTGATTGCTGATACTCAAGCAAGCATTTTACAGTTTGACACAGACCATGGTCCAACTTCTTGGTGTATACTGATATCACCATCTCCACTGCCTTGCATCAACCATGTATGTGGATGAGCAAGTCTTCTCAATCAAAAGACTTCCTTCTGAGATGCCCATACTTCTCATTGAATTCATCTTCCTTGGATTGGCAGACAAAGACATCATACTGGTTGTAACAGACATGCAATAACAGTGGAATATCATCCTTAGAGAACTTTCTTTCAGTGAAATCTTTCTGGAGGGCACCATATTTGAGGTTCAAACAGATGGGAAACATAACAAAGGTGTTCTTAAACAGGTCCTAGTCAGTCTTATGGAGTCAGGCCTCAGTCTATCTTGGGAAGGGACAAACTGTTGGCAGGCATTCTCCAGGGGACTCTGAAACAACAATGGGCGATTTGGACTTCTAAGTTGATTAGCATGTTGATTGAAAGGATATGGGTTGAGCTTACCATCTTGTTGTGTGGGCCTTACTGGTTGTCAGGAGCTACTTTGAGAAATAGGTCCATCAGTGAAGGAAGAGCACTTTAAATAGCTAAGTGCTTTTTCCATCCCTTATGCCATTTGACCTGTTCAGTCTCTTTCCCCTTTGGCCTTCTACCTTGAAGGTCATTAGCTTGCATGTGGATGTAATTCTGGCGGCTCCCTCTGGTCACCAGCCTTGTTTGAAACATGAAATTCTTGGTAAAATTACTATGAGATTTGTTTAAAGCTGGACTTGTAGATGTACAGGAAGCTTGATGAATATTGGTGTGCCTCCCCTCAACCCAGCATGACAGAAAGAACGGGAAATTATAAGCGTGCTGAGGTTTCAACCTGTTGATAATGGGCTATCTGGTCCTTGAACCACTTCTCTGTCCCAGGAAACACACCCTTTTCAAGAATATCCTTGTATGTGAGAGCTGCTTTCCTAGCAGCTCTGCGTTTGCCATGCTTATCAGCTAGGGTGTTGCCACTACCAAAAGGTGTCACCACTATATGAGAATATGTAGATCAGAATCTTGAGAATTCTCCTGATGAAACAGCAATATCAAATTGATCTTCTCCCACATGGACTTTTGATGGAACAACATCAGAGTAGAAGCTATTGTTGTGGATATCTTGTTCAAGCTCCTTGAATACTTCATCTGGCATGTTGAGTGTTGTCAGTGTCTCTGGATGCAATGGAGGCCACAAGACATGAATTGTAGTTAGTGGTTGTTCAGGTTCAGGATGCTAGTAATTGTCAGACAGATTGTCAACACAATTGAACCTTCTTGGGAGACTTACATCTGGCCATGCACAGTGAGGAAAGTTGTCAGGCAGCTCCTGGGAGGTAGCCATAAGCAGGGAAGCAGGACTTGGATGCATTGTTGCTTTTTCTTGAAGGATTGGACTTGATGAGGAGAATTTAAGAGAAAACAAGGTGTTTATATACCAGCATTTCCAAGCTTACATACACTGCCTGCTAATATACAAGGACACCAGGACTGCCTTGGTCGGGTATAGAAACCAAGCTCCAATTCCGCCTATGCAGGAAGGAAACACTGACATAAATGAATGACGCTGGAGAAGAAAAAAAGCAAAGGGGAAAATGTACATTGGTATCTTTCACCTAGTTGGTGGAACACTGTAAGAGAATTTGCTGAGGGAACAATGAAGAAAATGTATAGATTTGAAGTCATATCCCCAGCACATGGAGGGCATGCGGGATACAAGGCTATTTTGCAAGGTGACAGACCCCAGTTCCTGAGTGCTTGTTAGCTGACCAGATGGCATGTCAAACCAGCAACGCTGCCAGTTGTAAAAAGTCATGCCAGATTCACCAGTACAAATGGCGCAAATAATTCAGGTACCAAAGTGCTGAAAGACCATTAGGCAATGTATAATGATTGATTGGAGATATGTCATTTGCATATCTTTGTGCCACATGATGCCACCCCAGAGTCCCACTGACTTCTCATAAGCCTCCCTAGCGCTGTTTAGCTTCATGTAGACTGATGGGGAACAAAATCCCTCTATCTGACATCCATCTCCTGTAACAGCATTGAATATGATCTTGTGCATGCTGGTGCTGTCAAATCTAACACAGCTAAATGATTTGATCTTCAAAGTATTATCTGGTTTTGCAAAGCTGCGCCACTGAAATTAGTGATAGACAGATGTAATTGGACTATCTAGGACATACAATACAGTCTTCTTAGAGAGCTGGCTAGTTAGAGTCATATCCAAGTGCTTGGACCATGCATCCAGAGTCAAATACAATGCTTTGGCCTGCCGTCCATTTGACAATTTGCTAGCCTTGGCATAGACATGGCAGGTACAAACGCAAACAATCCCATGTTCAGTTGGTTGGTCTGCAGGATCTGGCCTGGTACTGAATCAGAAGGGAAGCTCATCCTCTTTGTAACAGCCTAGTGCAAGGTGTGTACTCTAAGACCTCAGCCAGTTACTGACACTGAAGGAGAGGAAGGACATTGGCCCTGTGTATCTCAAAGTGGATTGATTGTTGGTGGCTTGGGGCAACTATCCAGGAAAGTTTCCAGTCAACATGAAAAGGCAGCCAAAAGGCAACCAGCAAAGGTAGTACAACAAAGCAAAACCATGTAGATTGAGCACTGACATGATAAATCTGAGTGGTGAGGCATCTCTTATACAAAAGCCTGATGCTTGCTAATCAAGAGAGCATGTGCTTGATTTCATGATATGCGTCAGGTTATGAGAATCAAGCCAGCAGTGAAGATCTCATGTCTCCTTGCAGGTTGAATGTATGCATGAAATTTTCATCTGAAAATCACAAACAGTTGCATGGCCCAAGCCAACCATGGCAATGCCATTGACCATCACTTGTTGTAAGGTTCCAAGGAGCGCAAAAGCCCTCAGCCAAGTGTGAGCTTACTGGGCTTTAGAGCTGGGCATGGACTGCTGCTATCAACAACACCAGGATTAATAGGTTGTTTCACACCAATTTCCTGGCGCTAGGCCAGAGATGAGGAACATGATTTTGCCAAGATTTAAGGAGGCATATCCATCAAGGTTAGAGCCAGTGGGCAAGTCTCTTTGTTCTCTTCCAAACAGAAATCACAGCAGAACCAAGAGCAGTATCCATTATGATGGATGGCTGGTAGCAGATGGTGGCCATATAGGATGCCAGCAAGCAGCGAAGCCTAACCAAGGAGTCTCAACCTTGACAAACCAGATACTGGCAATTGATTTGCTGCTGATTTTGGTTTGGGGCTTGGTGGCTTTCTACACTAGCAACTAGTGTTTTGCATGTAAAGGAATCTGACACTTTTGGACTAGCACATCCAATTGAGAATAACTGACACACCAATTGTCCTACTTTCCCCTCATGATGGGAGCCATGGAGAGTAGGTTCCTCGCAACTGAAGTCTTGATGCTCTGTGATGGGGCTGAGAGAGAGGGGAACACTGAGCTGGATACCACTACTTTTTGGTCTAAGGATGTAAGTCACTTGCAGTAGAAGGGAACTCATCTAATATCAATAGGGTGTTGAGGAGGTGACCAAACAACTTCTGAAAAAGCTTCCTCAAAGAATTCATGGGTGTCAAAATCGTGTTACTAGAGCTGCCGGTCATTCAAATTCTCAGATAACATTGCCTGATTCTGTATGGGACACCTTCAATCAATCAAAGGTGAATGCCTCGGCTTTCATGAATCATGAGGAACCAGATTTACCACCTATGGCAGTAAATTTCCCACTTGCTCAGGTTTATTTAGTGTTCTCCAGACTTGAAGGGCAACAGACAATTATCAAAATCTGCCTGTGGTTCTTCTACATTGCAATCTTTTGCCTCCAGCTTGTCCTACAAACAAGCTACCCTATGCCTTACATACTTTCATGCTTTGCTTCTACTGTCAAAGGCTCAAGGCTTGTTGAAGACAGTCAGGAGGCAATTATTGATAAGTTCAGAAAATGGGTGGATTGGGGTGAGAGATTCAACTTGCTTTCTGGAGAGCTTGAAGAATTGGGTGTCTTATTCCTGCTTCTGGAAAATGTTGGGGAAACCATGTGAGTGTCCAACAAGATAAATTATCAACCCACTAATGGATCTTTCTAGCTGGTCCCATGACATGCCAAAAGAGAAGACAAATGAGCAATGCATCAGCATGATTGAATCACTTCACCAAAGGGGTATTTGTGATGAGGCCAAGAGAATAGATGCCCATTGTGTTGCAGGTTCAATCTTAAACCTAATATTGCAGCCGCTTCTCCAATCAATGATCGATGTACTACAATCTCAGACAGTTATTCCAGAAGGAGGTATCTTGTTCTTGCCAGGTTTGTCTTTCCTCCTGAGAATGGCTGCGCCATGCTGACTTTGCAAGACGCGAGCTATACATTGGAAACCTGTGACAGGGTAGATAGTAATGCTAACATTTACACTATCATTCCTCCATTCCTACTCTCTTACTGCCCTTTGGGTAACATTCTCCAAGGCAGTGAATGTCTTCCTCCCAGCAATCTGCCTCCCAACAAGTATGATAGTTTCAATCTGGTTATGGTTTACCATGGCAATGCACCTCTCTCACTGCATAATATTCCAGCTCCCAGCAATATATACAGCAATATTCATTCATTCCCTACCTCCACGCCGCATCAGCCTCATATCACCAACAATACCAATGCATATAACAATTTCCAGGGCAACAAGCATCTTCCTTCTAACAATATACGTCCTGACAACTATAATAATTTCAACCTGTGTTGTATAAATCCAGTTATGGTTTACCATGGCAATGCACCTCTCTCACTGCATAATATTCCAGCTCCCAGCAATATATACAGCAATATTCATCTGTTCCCTACCTCCACACCACATCAGCCTTGTATCACCAATAATACCAATGCATATAACAATCTCCAGGGCAATGAGCATCTTCCTTCTAACAATATACGTCCTGACAACTATAATAATTTCAACCTGTGTTGTATAAATCCAGTTATGGTTTACCATGGCAATGCACCTCTCTCACTGCATAATATTCCAGCTCCCAGCAATATATACAGCAATATTCATCTGTTCCCTACCTCCACACCACATCAGCCTTGTATCACCAATAATACCAATGCATATAACAATCTCCAGGGCAATGAGCATCTTCCTTCTAACAATATACGTCCTGACAACTATAATAATTTCAACCTGTGTTGTATAAATCCAGTTATGGTTTACCATGGCAATGCACCTCTCTCACTGCATAATATTCCAGCTCCCAGCAATATATACAGCAATATTCATCTGTTCCCTACCTCCACACCACATCAGCCTTGTATCACCAATAATACCAATGCATATAACAATCTCCAGGGCAATGAGCATCTTCCTTCTAACAATATACATCCAGACAACTATGATAATTTCAATCTGTTCAATACCTTCATGCCGCACCAGCTTCATATCACTGATAATACTGATGCCAGTAACACTCAAATGCCACCTACTTTCAATGCCAACTGCAGAACCACATATCCCTGGCGCCCTAATGCGACTGTACCCTTGGTGACCAATGTTTCATGATCAACAACCCCAAATACCTAAGAATCCAATGCCTCCACCGCGACCCTGAAATTCCTGTGGCAGATCACTGGAAGCTAGCAGTACTTCCCCACTCTCAAGCCTGATGTGTTCAGCTGGTGATCCAAACACAGGCAACCCTTGTGAAGACATGAGGTCCCCAAAAGCAATAATAATAAAGGCTTTACTGGCTGTTGGTTCAACCAGCTGTTGTATGTATGATTGTTTGATTTTTGTATAAAGGATAACATGAGACTGCTCTAGCTGTACTATTTCAGGGAATGTGTTTAATATCTTAGCTGCATGCTCTTGACCTTTGCCCTAATATAGACCAATGTTAGGAATCTTCTAGAAAAGCTTGCGATGTGTAAGCTTACTCTGCAATATTCATCAGTTATTTGTTTGGTTTCTCTTGTGTGATTGAGGCTGTAGAATGGGCGGCTGTATGTCATCTCCAGGAAATGGGGCTCAGTTGCTGTCACTTGATGCATGAGCTCATCACACACTTTGTTGGTGATATCCAGGCTCAGCACAGCCTCCTTTGATGGCTTCATTTCCCCAACTCCTCTCTTTGAGTTCAGTTGCAACCAAATTTGCTTGTTGAACTGGTGGAAGATTCGCTCAAGAGTGACCAGGTTCTTTGCTGCTTCATTCCCAAATGTATTGATTGAAACCCAGTACCAGTGAAAAAACATTAAGACATCTGGAGGGCGCCAGAAAATAGGGAGAGGGGTTCAGCAGCCTGGAACCCTGCAAGAGAATTTTTTATGTAATCATGTGACTTGGATCTAAGAGAAACTTTCAAAGGAGAGTTGCTAAGATTGGAAAATTCCTCAAAGGGATCATGTGCTAAAATGGGAGGCTCCACCAACCTGCTTTTCTGCATCTGGATACATAGCATTGTTTCACTGGCACTGATGAGCCACAGTTCATGGATGGATGACCTGCATTTGATTGACACATGGCCTTCTCAGTTTACCCTAAGGTATGAGGCACAACAACACAAATCTTGCCTGATAAGCATCCACCAGCTGCCTTGGCCTTCCTGTCTAGTGCTGGAAACAGCATTTCTGAGTCTTTAACAATGATCATCACAGTTGAAACACCTTGACTAGTTACAGGTCATCCCATTAGCAAAACCATTTCTGCAGCCCAATCTTGAATGACTCTGCTCCTCCTTTCAGTGCAATCAACTTACTGCTTGGCCACCTTCTACTGATGCAATATCCTTGCAAAATTATTAGGCATCAACGCGTCTGTGGGGGTGGGATGTGGCATGTCCCCCTAGACTGACTCTCCACACAACATACAAGGGGTGGAAAATGTGCTTCTTTTCTTTTTTCTACATACTGATTGGGAAATGGTTCCAACTTCCAAGAGTCACTTTGACAAGTTGACACCTTGAATGGCTGTTTCTGCTCTTCCAGAGAATAAAATTCGAACTAACTAACCCCAAATCACCCTGGAAATGACACCACTGAGATGATGTGGGGTTCAGTGGGGGTTTGCGGAAGAATTTTGTGTACCTTTGTGTTTCCAGGTTCTGGGTGAAAGCAGAAATGCAGCAGCATTACAGCCTGTCCTGTTGACAGATGCATGGTGGCCCACGCTAAACCCAATTCTCTTCTTTCTTACAAAGCCTGGCTGCTGCCTGTTGAGGAGTGTCAACTGGCAGAATTCTCCTTCAAAAATTACCAAGCACCAAAGCATCATGCTTGCTTGCTGCTGCAACTAGAGGTGAGAGAAGAAAATCTATGACACAATACTCAGATTTCTGGCCTATGCTTAGGAGTTCTCACTAAAATATATAAAGTTGCTTGATTCATAGCTGCCTATCCTAACCTTAAAGCCAGCTCTTAGTGTTAAATGGCTGGGTTCATCTTACTTACAACCCTTAAAAATGATATGCTTCACACTTGACAGTGTTTCTTATTTGGAAGGGTTTCAGCATATCCAGCCCTCTTCCTGCTTATACTTCGCGCATTGGTTTTCTGGTATAACCTGGGAGCAATGTAACCAGGCAATGTATCTGAATCCCCAAGAATATCTATTTGTAGAGATTCTTGACCTGCTAGTTTGATCATGTGGAGGCAGGCGCGACCTGCAATCTCCCAGAGCACCTGTTCTTGTGGTGGAGACACCCGCTTGGTTTCTGTACTATGGGCGGGGGCAGATGGTATGTGTGGATGTCACAGCGCGAACTGTAGGGGATGTTCCAAGGTGGCCATTGGAAGGTCCAGTCTCATGCTCAGCCGCGCAACAAAGCCAGGCAGGCCCAAAGGAGGCTAGGGTGGGAGGCAAGGCTGAAAGGGGATAATTGGAGTTCTGCCCTTGGCTAGGCCAATTAGAGCTCAAAGAAACAAGCCTCCTGCGATAGTATCTGGCGTCATGAGCCAGAGACAAAGCTGCTGTGGGCAGGTGTGCTCAGATTTTCCTTATCTGAATCTTAGCTTGGTTTGACTTCTTGCTGGTTCTCAAGACGTAGGTACCGCTTTAGACAAACTGTTCAAGATTACTGGGTGTTTGAGATCACCAGGATGTACATTCGCTAACTGGTGCTTAATATTTGATTAACTTGAGTGAGAGAAATTATGATAAGGTCATTTGTTAGACTGGAAAGAAAGGTTCTGTTGGAACCTTTCTTAATTTTGCGGAAGGGAACATAATCAGGCCAAGTAGTTCACATGGCTGAGGGACAGTCTATGAATTAAAACAATCAATCATCAATCCAAGCAACCTCCTAGTTCAAGTCATTCACTTGCCCTAGTTATTCACTCGTCCTAGTGTTCTACTTGTCCTAGCCATCTGCTTGTCCAAGTGATCAACTAATTCTAGTATTTTACTTGTCTTAGAAATTGACTGGTTCTAGCATTTGACTGGTCCAAGCACTTTACTCAACCTAGTATTTTCCTTGCTCTACCATTTTTACTCGCTAGAGTACTTTATTCCCCAGACAAGCTGAAACTGGATTTTCTGGGAGGCCTGTACAAATGGAATCCTCTTTGGTAGAGAATGCCTCGCCTTGCATACCAGCCTCAGATTTTCTTGTCCAGGAAATCCTCAATGTCCTTTAGAAGCTCTATCTTCTCCCCCTCATCCATGATGACTGTTGAAATTGGCCTCATGTCTCTTGTCTTGGCCTTCCTCCACTCCCCATCATGCGACATCTTTTTCAGGATAAGCTTCAGATATTCCTTTTGACAGTCATCAAAGAATTCTCTTAGTATCTCTGGGGATCCATCAATCAAGGAGACAGTGATCACCTGCTGCACGGAGCCACACTCTTTTTCCGTGCATTGGAACTGAAGCAAGTAGTTCCCAGTACCAAAAGCAAAATGACCCATTCCAGGGTGAAAAGTGTAGAGGTTTCTTCATCTGTTTGTTTGAATTGTCATTGGTGTATGCTCTCCTATACTTGGCACCAACGCTGACAAGAGAGGAGGTGCATTGTGGGTGAATAGTTGATTGAATACCCAGGCAACAAGCATATCTGCCTTGTCGTAGTTGGAAATGTGCACTAGAGGCTTTGAAAGTTAGTGTCAGCAGTCATCAAGAGTGGGCTAATGCCAAGGGGCACAAACTGAACTGGGTCTCCACAAGTTCCATCAAGTATTGGTAGACATATCAAATGAGGAACAGGACAACCCCACATAAACAAAGTAGATGAGCAAAGCCATCAGTGTTGCTGGCTAGAATTCCTTGGATGGAGGCTAAGGGTCCAGTGAAACCAGAGAAGAATGCATCCACAATGGAGATCAGGGTGGGGATTGTGTGGGTGGGAAGGGGATTGGCACCGCTGAAAGTATTCATGGTGGAATAGGCTGTGAGCGCCCAGGCAGATGCTATTTTTCAGTGGATTAAGGGACATTGATAAGTGTTTGTTTTGAAGTTCATAGCTTTTGAAGGGGATAATCATCCTTTATATGAACAGCATCTGGATGCAATACATGCATTATTCCCACATTCTTGGCTGCTTAGACACTGTTTGTTTTGTTGGCTCTGTGAAAGATGTATTTGGAGTGACCTCCACCAATGCCACTAAACTGGCCTGAGTCACTTGACTGTCCCCTTCTGTAAAAGACTGGGCATTTGACTGAGATCCAGGATGCGATTGTGATTTGCCAAGGTCAATCCCAATAGGGATCTCATCAATTACTGAACAGATCCTCCTTAGATGACTTGGCATCCATATGTTGTAAATGTTTCTGATAAACTGGTATGCAGTCCACTTTTCTTTCCCATCTAGCTTGGTAAAATTGAATTTGTGAATTGGATGCTGGTAGAACAAGATCCTGTCCCCTTCAATAACGGCATAATGACCATAGATCCGTACAGACCCATGGTCATGCGAAATTGAAAAGGCCAGAATCTCCTGATTGATCCCCTCTTGGTGTCCCACAAACTTGAAGAGCTCAGCAACCACTCTCACAGCAAGAGTCATGCTATGAGCATTCTGCTGATCAGCAATATCAAGAGTGGCCACACTGCATTTGACTTCACTGGTTAGAAATGGGAAGTGCATATAGAATGTGCCAAGGAAATATGAGTTGCAGGAATCTGGAACCTTGCCAATCAAGGGTGCAAGCTTTTCAAGTTGGGTGTCTGAGAATGCAGACCATGCAAAGCCAACAGTGTAGTCTGGTTGCAGAAGCAGTCCACAGAAGGCAATGGAGGAACACCAGCATTCATTCACACTTTCAACCAATTTCTCAAGCTCTTTAACACTGTCAGTGGCAAGGTCTTCTGCAGAAGGAACAATTAACTGAGCTATATCTTTGATAACTTGTGATTCATTCTTGCCCTGGAGCTTCTGGCAGGCCTCTTCAAAGACCTCATCTCAAAATTTTGAGCTGTCTGGTATGGGCTGATTGTTCTCTAACAAGGCTTTGCAAGCAAGTTTACTTGCATCAGTAATCTCTAGCGCTTATTTGCGCATGTGGCTACCCTTAGATGCAAGGACTGTTTCATAACTTGGGCTCTTATATTTGGCACTCTTTCCATCTCTTGACTTCTGATCGCTTGTAGTGCTAGAGGCAAGGCTTGAATTGGAGTTCTTACAGCATAGTGGGCCCTCAGGCTTTGGTCTTGTACAGAGGTGGCTCATTGTGTCTGTTTGCAGCGGTTCAGCTTCAAAGTATCTCTTTGGCCAGGACTTATTCTCACTCCAATAGTTGATAGCATCAGTTGCCATCCAAGTGCTTTTATCAGCCTTTGTTTCTTTGATGGGGGGGTGTTTAATACATGGTTTCTTTCAGTGGAGAGGCATTTGGTCATCACACAATTGCTGTTTTCATTTCTGATTAGGGATGAAGTGTTGCCATGATACCTTTTCTATAGTCAGTATTGTGGATGCAACAAGTAGAAGGGAAGCATACAGATGTACAACAAGGATTTACATTTGAATAACTAAGAAATGGAGAGAAGCACTCAATCTTATAGACATCACCAGATTAAGTGTATACCTTTGATACACCACTAACTAAGAGTAATATCTATGCTCTAAACCGACATCACCAGATTAAGTGTATACCTTTG